>JAOTRH010468627.1:1432-27276 GCA_034768845.1 Heliamphora exappendiculata | reverse complement strand
TGACGGATCGTCTTTGACCGCCATGTAGCTGGTTGATCCGTCAAATTGCAGGATGGGCTCTCCATTGAGGGCACTCGCGACCAGCGTGGGCTGATGGGCCGAGGTCGACTGCTGGGCATCGTTGTGATAAACGCTCTGGTCAGCCCATTGGCTGACTTTGCCGCTTCCATCGGCGGTGACGCCACTGTCGGCTTCCAGCCACACACTGAGTCCGGCCGTGGGCATATCCGGGTTCGCCGCCGCTAACGTCACATAATCGTCCGCTTCGGCTTTGCTCCACTGGTTGGTGGTGATGAGAACCTGGACGTCGCTGGAGTAGGCTAGGGGCCAAGTTGCATCGGGATGATAGACCCCGAATTTATCCGCCAGGTAAACTTCCGCCTGCTCCTGCTCGGCCCCGGTTAGCGCACGGTTGTAAACCAGCACTTCCGCGAGGTCCCCGGTGAAGTAGTTGCCGATGCCCGCGTAGAATCCTGCTGCGCCAATCAAAAGATCGCGCTCACTGGCGTCTTGATAATCCAAAGTGGCGCCGGTCGTGTTCGCTTGCGCCTGCAAGATGCCCGCCGCGTAGATGCTTTCGACTGGAGTTGTCGCCGTTCCGTCGAAGACCAGGGTGCGAATCGTCTGGCGATAGCCGTGGTTGACACTGCCATAAAGATCGTTCGCGTTTTCACCCGGATTGGTCGCCGTGTAAGCGTGATCGATATCATAACTGCCGGTTCCCAAGTCGTAGCTGAAGTAGGGAGGATCGTTATAGCCGGGCCAGTGACCGTGGGTGAGTGCCTTGGCGATGATGTCTTGATAACCGGTCGAGGTGGTTTGAGCCAGAGCAATGACCGTTACACCGGAATTGGGACGTAACGTGGCATTTTCCTTGATATCCAGGAATTGGCCTCCGCTGAAACGAATGATGGGCTTTCCGTTGAACGCGTTGGTCACGAGCACAGGCTGGTTGGCCGATGTGGCCTGAACCGCATTATTCTGGAAGATACCCTGGTCGGTCCACTGGCTCACGTATCCGCTTCCGTCGGCCGTGACGCCCGCGTCGGATTTGAGCCAGACAGTCAAGCCCGACGAAGGCACGTCGGTCGTAACCGCGGCGAAAGCGACGTAGGCGTCAGCTTGTGCTTTGCTCCACTGGTTGGCAGTGATGAGCGACTGGACGTCGCTGGAATAAGCCGAGGGCCAGGTCGCGTCGGGATGGTAGAGGCCATATTTATCCGCGAGATAAACCTCAACTTCTTGCTGTTCGCTGCTGGAAAGCGCGCGATTATAGACAAAGACTTCTGCGATATCACCGGTGAAGAAATTACCGATTCCTGTATAAGATACGGTCGCGCCCAAGAGCAGATCCCGCTGGCTGCCATCTTGATAATCGAGTGTGGCGCCCGCCGTGTTCATTTGAGCGAGCAGGCTTCCGGCGGCATAGATATTTTCGACGGGCGTCGAGGCGGTGCCGTCAAACACCAACGTGCGAATCGTTGCGCCGTGGTACTGGCCGAGAGGCGAGTAAAGGTCATTGCCGTTCTCGCCGGGGTTGGTTGCGACATAGGCGTGTGCTACATCATTGCTGCCCGTACCCATCGTGTAGGCGTAGTACGGGGGATCGGTAGCCCAACCCCAATGTCCGTGGGTCAACCCTTTGGCCACGATGTCCTGGTATCCTCCGCCTGCGGCCTGAGCCACGGCAATCACGGTCACGCCCGAAGCCGGCTTGATTGAATTGTTATCCGTGATGTCGAGGTAATTGCCCCCGTTAAACCGGACGACCGGCTTGCCGTTCAGAACACTCGAAACCAATGTCGGCTGATAACCGCTTGTTCCCTGATTCGCGTTATTGGCATAGGGCGTCTGGTCTGCCCACTGGCTGACGGTATTTCCCGTTCCCGTCGTCACACTGTCGTCGGCCTTGAGCCAAACCGTCAAACCGTCCGTCACCATGTCAGGATGCGCGGCTTCCCAGCTTGCCAGGGTGGCAAGGAAGGCCACGTAGGCATCGGCTTGCGCCTTGTTCCATTGGTTGGCGGTGATTTGAGCTTGGACGTCACTGGAGTAGGCCAGGGGCCAGGTCGCATCGGGATTATAGAGACCGTATCGATCAGCCAGATAGACACTGACTGTCTGGAGGTCGTCGGAACTAAGCTGATGGTCGTAGACCAACACTTCAGCGATATCACCTTGCCAGTTGTAGCCAGCCCCATAAAGCGTTCCCACCGAAACGCCCGGTTGAATATTCTGGATACCGCTGATCGAGCTATTGCTCGCGGTGCTGCTGCCGTTTTGATACAGCGTCATGGTCGAGCGATCCGAACTTAAGGTTGCCGCCTCGACGACAAAACTGCTGGCTGCAGGAACGCCGCTGCCGCCTATCCAAATATTGTAAGTGTCGAAGATCTGACTCCAGTTGTAGTAACCGAGTCCTCGATTGTAGCCGGTACCGGTTCCACCCAACCAAACGCCATATTGTTGGGAGCCGGGGGACGAGGTCGAAGCCACCATGATCATCGTGATGTCGGAATTCGCTCCGGCCCCGATGCTATTGGCGTCGTGCAGCCATTGATTTCCGCTGAAACGCAGAGCGCTTTTGCCATTAATGTCGCTGGTGACGAGAGTCGGCGAATTGCCGGTATTACCCTGGGTGAGATTGAAATCACCCGTCTGGTCCACCCAAGCTGTGACATTGCCGCTGCCATCAGCCGTCACACCCGCGTCCGCCTTAAGCCACAAGAGCAGGCCGGAGGTCAGCATGTCCGGGTTGTCGGTCTGGAGAGCAACGTAATTGTCCGCCTGAGTCTTGGTCCACTGGTTGCGTTCGATCTCAGCTTGGACGTCCGAGCTATAGGCTAGTGGCCAGCTCGCGTTCGGGTTATAGAACCCGTACTTGTCGGCGAGATAACCGTAGACCTCGTCAGATTCGTCACTCGAAAGCTGGTGATCGTAAACGAGGACCTCGGCAATGTCGCCCTGCCACGGTGTCCCGTACCCGTTGTAACCACCGATGGTGATGCCGTTGCTGACATTTTGGACGGAACCCATCGAGGCGGTTCCCGTGGCGTAGCCGTTGCGATAAAACGCCACGCTGCTCAAGTCGGAGGCAAGCGTCCATTCCTCCGTGACGAAATTATTGGGCGGTGGAGTTCCGGTTCCCAGGCTGTAATTGCCATTGCTTAAGTCGAACAACTGACGGGAAGCATAGTAGCCAAGGCCGCGGTTTGCATAGCCACCGGTATTGCCCAGATAGATGGTGTACTGTTGTGCTCCGGGATTATAAGAGGAACAAACCGAAATGATCGTCATGTCGCTGTTGATGCCAGCTCCCATGCCGCTCGAATTATAGAGCGTCTGGCTGCCGTTGAAGTGGAGGGCGGGCTTGCCATTGACATCGCTGGAGACATACGTGGGGCGCGTGCTGCCGCTTTGCGACACCGTGTAGTTTCCGGTTTGGTCGGTCCACAAATTGACGTTGCCACTTCCATCTTGGTTGACCCCGCTATCGGCTTTGAGCCATAGCTTGAGGCCATCGGTCAGCATGTCGGGATTATTGGTTTGAAGCGTGACGTAATTATCGGCTTGGGCCTTGGTCCAATGGTTGCGGGCGATTTCGGCCTGCACCGCACTGCTGTACGCGCTGGGCCAGGTCGCATTGGAGCTGTAGATACCGTATTTGTCCGAAAGATAAGCCTCCTCTTCCTCCTGCTCCGCAGTGCTGAGAACCTTGCTGTAAACGAGGATCTCCGCGATGTCTCCATAGTAGAAACCGGTCATGGTCTGAGTGCCGCCGATGGTCAACCGGGGTGGCGAGTTGAGCGCCTGCGTTCCGCCCGTAGCGCTGCCCTGCAGGGCGGAGTCGACGTATTGGGCCAACGCGCCCGTGGCTTCCGTACGGGTGAAGGTCACGTAGTGGGGCTGACCATCATTGAAACCGCCGTTGCCGTCGATCGTGGTATCGGGATTTCCGGTTCCACTCAATAACTGACCACTGCCGTCCAGGCTGATTCCAAAATCGTTGACGACGCCGGAAACCTCGCCGTCGAGCAAGCCACCGGAACTGTACCATCCACCACCTCCGCCCGACGTCGTGGTACTGCGAAAAACCACCGTCATGGTGAAGTCGTCGGTCACGGGACGAGGCATTGCCAGATATTGTCCCGAACCATTGAAATGCAGCACCGAGTGGGTGCCCAGTGCGTTGGTAACCAGTGAAGGCCGATTCCCCGAACTGGACTGGCTTCCATCATTGCCGTGCACGGTCTGGTCGGTCCAGTAGCTCACGTTGCCACTGCCGTCCGCCGTCACGCCGCTATCGCCCGTCAACCAAGTGACCATGTCATCGGTGGGGAACGGATGATCCGTGGTCGTGAACGCCTCATAGGCATCAGCCTGCGCCTTGCTCCAATGGTTGGCCGTAATTTGAGCCTGAATATCGCTCGAATACGCAAGCGGCCAAGTGGCGTAAGTATCGTACAAGCCGTAGTTGTCGGCCAGATAACCTTCGGCCTGCGATTGTTCGTCAGAACTCAAGGCATGGTCATAAATGAGGATTTCTGAAACATCGCCGGTCAGATATTCCGCAGGGCTGGCGGCGCTGCGCGAACCGATGCTGATGTCGGCGGGGCCGCCACCGTAATCAAGGTCTCCCGACGTGGCCGTGCTGGCCGACATGGTGCCATCGAGGTAGACCTGTTGAGAGCTTCCGTCGTAGATGAATCCGACGACATGAGGTTTGGAAATATCGTAGGTATTGCCGGCATTGTTTTCCGTGAGACCGCCGCCCGTGGTCACGGCCGTCCTGAGATAATTTCCGCCGTTGACGCCAAAGAGGCAGTCATCCCAACTGACGTAGGGATAGCCCCACCCGGAACTGTTCCGGTAGCCGCGGGCGATCAAGCTTTGATAAGTGTTCGTGGTGTTTTCCTGCGCGACCGCCAGAATCGTTATATTACTGGGCCGCAGCGAGGCGGAATCGGGGATAACCAGGTAATTGCTTCCCCCGAAGTGGATCATCGGTTTTCCATCCGTACCACTGGAAATGACCGTTACTCCGCCGCTTCCGCCGCCCGCATTGTTGCCATTGAAGCTTTGGTCGGCCCATCCGGTGACATTGCCGCTCCCGTCCATCGTCACGCCGGTGTCAGCTTTGAGCCAGAGGCTCAAGCCCGTGGCCGGAACGGGAGGAGTACCGGCCACGAACGCGACATAGGCGTCAGCGAGATGACGGCTCCAGTGATGAGCCGCGATCAAGGTTTGGACGTCTGAGCTATACGCGAGCGGCCAATCGGCATCGGAATCATAGATGCCATACTTGTCCGCCAGATAGATTTCCGCATCCTGCCGTTCCGTGGAGGTGAGCACGCGGTTATAGACCAGAACCTCGGAAATCGTGCCCGACCATTTGTAGGTAAAGAAACCGGGAGCGCCAACGACGAAGCCGGAGGTCAAATCCGAAACGCCGATACTGGCCGTCCCGTTGGCCTCGCCATTGAGATAGAAGGCGACATTTCCGCTGCTGCGCTGATAGGTGACGTCTTCAATCGCACTGACGCGAGGATCAGGTACGGAACCGGTTTCCGAGGAGTTTTGATAAATATCGAAGACCATGTGCGAATCGCGATAGGCCAAGCCTCGAATGGTTCCACCCGAGGTGGGATTGATGCCAAGGGAGGCAACGTTGACCCAAGCCGACGTGTCGTCGGCATCGGCCACGGCAATAATGGTCACATCGTTGTTGGCGGGGATGGAGTCGCCCGTCCACAGCCATTGATTGCCGCTGAAGGCAAGCGCCGGCTCGCCTGTCTCGCCATCGGTCACAAGCTGGGGCTGATTGCTTCCGTTCGTTTGGGCCGTGACGTGCTGGCCGGGGCTTTGGTCAGCCCATGCGCTCACGTTGCCACTTCCATCGGCTGTCACGCCCGCACTGGAATCCAGCCAGATGGAGAGGCCAGAACTGATTCCGCAGCACTCAGTAAAAGTAACGGTCACGCTGCCACTGCCCGATGTGGCACTGGCCGTGATGGTGTTATTCTGAAGAGTGTCATCGCCGGCCTCGTAGTAAACAGTGGCTTGACCGAGGGCGTTCGTAGTGACGGTTTGGGACGAAGCGGTGGTCCCTCCGTTACTCAGAGCCAACCCTCCATCCGAGCCGGTTCCAAGAGCCACGGCAATGGAAACGCCGGAAAGCGGATTACCGGCCGTGTCCTTGACCTGAACGACCAGCGGATTCGGCGCAAAGCTCGAGGCCGCGACCGCTTGCTCATCGCCCTCTTTGGTTAGGACCGGCGCATTGGGACTCGAGGCAGAGAAGCTGCCGGAGCCGTTGGCCGTCCCGCCATCATTGGATTCGACCACGCGGAAATTATAATCCTGGCCGGTCGTCAAACCGGTGATCGTGTCCGAGGTCACCGAGGGATCGGTGATGGTATCGACCGTGGTCCAGGAGCCGTCGCTATTCTGCTCCTGAATCAGGATCGAAGAGGCCCCACTGCCATTGGTCCACCCGATGTAGACCGTGCCGGGCGCTCCGGCTGTCACCGTAACATTGGTGGGTGCGGTAGGTGGCGTGGGTGAACCGCCTGCACTATAGGCCACGCTGACCGTGACAGGACTCGAGACCGTGCCGACACCCGCCGAATCGACGGCCACGGCCTCAAAGGTCAGATCGCCATAGGTGGTGGGAGTCCAGGAGAAATCCCATGTCCCGGAAGTTGTGGAAGTCCCGAGTTTGACGCCGTTGAGATAATAATCGACCCTCGAAATGGAACCGGCTGAGGCGCTGGCGGAAGACTGGAAGCTAAGCGCGGAGCCTTCTGTGCCGCTGTCGCCAGAGCTGGGCGTGGTGAGCGAGACGGAGGGCGGCGTTTCGTTCATGGCGATGCCATAAAGCCGTCGTGGCACCGAATCGTAATCTCCGAGATGACCGGCAAGTTGGGCGTAGTAGCAGCCACCAAAACCGGCGATGGTTCCGTCCTGTTTAACGACGAAGCTCGTGTCGTAACCAGCCCCGATGGCGGTGGCGCCGGAAACATCGGCAAACTGGGTAAAGCTGCTGGCATTGCCGTAGGAAGGATCTCCCAACTGGCCGCTAAAGTCGGCCCCGATTCCCCAGAGCGTGCCGTCACTTTGCACGGCGAGTTCATGAGCCGTGCCGGGAGCAACGGCGGTGACGTCGGAAATACCCGATTGCTCGACCGGCGTTCCGTCACTATTGCCCATGCTGCCCCAACTCCACACGTTCCCTGACGTATCGATACCCATGGCGTTGTTTTGGTAAGCCGCGATACTGGCCATGGCCGGAAGGCCGGTGATCTGCGTCGGGGTGGCCACATCGCCGGTGGTTCCGAGGCCCAACTGGCCAGAGTCGTTTTGCCCAAAAGCCATCACGCTACCATCGGCTTCCAAAACGAAGCTGGTATTGGAGCCCGCAGCCACCTGGGTGGCATCACTCAAGGCGGTGATTTGAATGTAGGATTGCTCCTGATCGGAGCCGCCATCGCCTAATTCCGAGTGGGAGTCATCGCCTGCCGACCAAACGGAGCCATCGGATTCGACGATGAGGGCATGGTTGTCGCCGGAAGCGGCAGAAATCACATTGGAGACGTCACTGACTTGCTGGGGAGCATTGAGCCAGTCGCCCGTGCCAATGCCGAGTTCTCCGTCCCAGTTGCCTCCCCACACAAATAAATTACCCGACGTGTCGACGGCCATGCCGACATTACCTCCAGCAATAAAGGAAATATTGCTCAAGCCCTGGACCTGCACCGGGCGCGGCGAAGTCGCCCAATTTCCGTCGCCGAGGCTGCCCGCATTATTGGAGCCGACCGACCAGACGGTTCCGTCGCTCTTGAGGCCCACCGTGCAGCTATTGACGACCACGACCTTCGAGAATCCCTGCCACAGCGGATCATGCACCTCGGTTGGGCTATTGAAGGAAGCGTTGGTGAAATCCTGGGTCAGACGGAAGGAGGTATTATCGCCCCAACCGTAGAAGGCTCCCTTGGAAGTGCAGACCACGGTATGATAGGTGCCTGCCGCAAGCATCGTCACGTCGCATACGCCCGAGGGTGATGTAGGAGTAGGCTCGGCCGTGTTGACGCCGTCCCCAAGACCGAGCTCGCCCTCATTATCGCCGCCGAAGCAGCGAATCGTGCCATCGACCAGGACGATGTAGGACTTGGAGTCAATCGCCACAATGGCCACGGCGGCAGGAATGCCAAGGATGCGTTGGGGATAAAGCGAACTGTTGAAATTGCCGTGCCCGAGTTCACCGTCTCCGCCAAATCCCCACGAATAGACCGAGCCGTCCGCACAGAGGGCCAGAGCGTGTTTCCAGCCGGCGGCAATATCGACGACATTGGTGAGGCTTTGGATTTGCTGGAAGGAATTTTCCGGGTTGGTCGTCCCATCGGCCAGAACCCCGTTATCGTTATTGCCCGTAGCCCAGACAGTGCCGTCGGATTCCAGCGCGAGCGTGAAATTGGGACTGGCGGCAACCTTGGTGACGTTGCTCACCGAGGTAATCGCCTCGGGAGTCGATTCGTTGGTGTTGGTGCCATCGCCAAGTTGTCCCTGACTATTGTCGCCCCAGCCGGTCAGATTCCCGCTTCCATCGATGGCGAACCCTCCAAAGGGAGAGGCGGCCACGCTGGTGATTCCAGAAAGAGAAGTAATTTGGGTGGGCGTGAGGAGATCGCTCGTCCCGCCGTCACCGCCCTGGAACTGGTCGTCAGCTCCAAAAGAGTACAATGAGCCATCACTGGTCACGGCGAAGGCATGGTCTCCTGCGGCAGCGATCGCAGTCACATTGCTCAGGCTGGAAATCTGCTGCGGCAAGGGTAAAGGATTTTCTGCTTGGTTATCGGCTTCCTGTCCCCGTCCATTATCACCCACGCTATAGAGAGTACCATCCGGTTTGAGGAAGAGCGTGAAGCTATCACCCGCCGCCACGGCCCCATTCGTCCCAATGGAGTAAATGGCGGAAGTAACGGAGCTGTCGGGAGCACTTCCGTCGGAGGCGAGAAATTTATATTGGGAGGTGGAGCTGACCGTCAGCGTCCCACCGTTGGTCAGGGAAGAGCTGCTGGTGGTCGGGGTCGAACCATCGGTGGTGTAGTAAATCGTGGCATCGGATGTCGCGCTGGTGACGGTGACCGTCTGGGTGGAAGCGAAATGCCCTCCGGGCGGCGCGACGACGGGGGCGCGCACGGCATCGCCCATGGAGGCGATGTAGGCGTCCGTCATCGCCTTGCTCCACTCGTTTTCGAGAATCAACTCTTGAATATCCCCGGCGTAGGAAGAGGGCCACGTCGCATTGAAAGAGAACGCTCCGAATTGATCAGCCAGATAACCTTCGGCCGCGCCGCGTTCGGCATCGGTCAGAATGCGGTTATAGACCAGCACGGAGGAAAGGGTGCCGTTGAAGGGAAGGCCCAGATCAGCCGAGTCCCCGATATAGAATCCACTGCTCAAGTCGTTGGCCGAGGCTGTCGCGGAGCCATTGTAATCACCGCGGATATAGAACTTGGTCGTGCCGCTGCTGCGTTGATAGGTCAGCGTGGAAACGACTTGCTCGCCAGCCTGACCGGTATTTCCGCCACTACACCCGGAATAGTAAAGATCGATGCTTTGGGAATTATAGTAATCGCAAAGGCTACGAGTCTGGCCGTCGTTGAGGGTGGGCATTCCGCCCAAGGTCAAGATCATCGAGAAATTCTCAGGGTGTTGATCGGACTCCACCGCGATGATCGTGAGGTCGTTGTTGGCCGGGAGGTAGTCGGTCGAGATAAGCGCCTGGCTGCCATTGAAGCTCAGACAGGGATTGCCCTCACTGTCACTTTGCAGGACCGGAGGCGAGATCGTGGTCGATTGGGAAATGATGTGGCCCGATGGGCTCTGGTCGATCCACTGCTCCACGTTTCCATCGCCATCGGCGCTAATGCCGGCCGCGGCAGTCAACCAGAGTAGGAGGCCGGGAGCAGGTACGGGCGGGCTGGCGGAGAACGCAACGTAGGCGTCGGCCTGAGCCTTGTTCCAGGAATTCGCCTCGATTTGAGTCTGGATATCCGATCCATAGGCGCTTGGCCACGTGGCGTCGGGGCTATAAATTCCGTACTTGTCGGCGAGATAACCCTCGATTTCGGCTTGTTCCCCGGTGGATAAATTGCGGCTGTAGAGAAGAACTTCGGCCACATCACCGCCAAAATAATTGGCTAACGTCTGCGTCGCGCCGATGGTGATTTGTGGAGGGTCAGTTAGGGACGAAGTATTGCCGTTGTTTTGTGTTCCCTGCAAAACGGAATCGACATACTGGCTGAAATCCGCAGTCGATTCGGTGCGGGTGAAAGTCGCGATATGAGCGCGGCCATCGTTATAACCTCCAACCTTGGAGGACTGGGTTGTGTCGGGATTGCCCACGCCGGTGAGAACGTCTCCTTGCGGATCGAGGCTCATGCCGAAATCGTTGACGACACCGCCGGTCTCCGCGTCGACGATTCCGCCCGCGCTGTACCAGTCCGGGCCGGCGCCTGAGCCCATGGCACTGCGGAAGACGACGATCATCGTGAAGTCATCAGCGATGCAAGGCGGCATCGAAAGATAGGAACTGCTGCCGTCGAAATGGATGACGGAATGGCCTTCGATCGAACTGGCGACAAGCTGCGGTTGAATGCCGGAAGTCGATTGTGTGGCGCTGTTGGTATTGGCGCTTTCATCGAGCCACTGACTCACGTTTTCGCTGCCATCGACAGTCACGCCGGCATCGGCGTAGAGCCAGGAAGCCAGCCCACTTTGAAGGCCGCAATGCTCCTTGAAGCAAACGGTAACATTGCCAGCCTCGGTGACGGCAGTGGCCGTGACCTTGTTATTGCGCAGGATATCGGCATCGGCCTGATAGTAAACCGTGGCATTGCCGTCGGCGTCAGTCGTCTCGCTGATACTGACGACCGTCGAGCCACTGCTGGTTTGGGAGAGACCACCGTCTGATCCTGATTGGAGGGCGAAGGTCACGGGGGCACCCACCAGGGGATTGCCCGATCCGTCAGTAACATTGACGGTCAAAGGGGCCGAGCCGAAAGCACCGGCAGCGATGACTTGAGCGTCACCACTCGTCTTGGTCAAGGTCGGGAGGTTGGTGCCGTAATAGGCGGCGAGTCCGGAATTGGCGAAATCGGAGGTGACGAGAATATTGGTCGCGAGTGGGTTGAGCCCTTCGAGATAATCGTCCAAGACCGTAAGGCCCGATCCATTGAGGTCGGTATAGGTGACCGGAAGCTGGTCAACTTCGTTGGCCGCCAGCGCGCGGTTATAAAGACGGGTATCATCCAAGGCATACGGCTGATTCGTCGCGCCGTCCTGGGGAATACCGAGGGTAAACGAAGAGGTGGTGGTCGGAGCCCAGTTGGTGATGGTGCCACTGGCCTGACTCTGGCCGTCAACATAAACCGTGGCAAGCTGGTTGGTGTCGAGAGTGACGGCGACTTGGTGCCACGCGCCGTCATAAAGCGAGATGGCACCAGAAGTGGGAGCCACCGATTGCGAGTTGCCGGAAGCATCGGTGAAAGCGACTCCGGCATTGCCGTCCGAATCGGAACCAACACTCCACGAGTTGGTGGCGGTATCGGCCCACGTGGCGATGGTGGCAGGTTGAGTAGCGCCGTTGGTGGACTGAAACCACGCCGAAAAGGTGAACTGGTTGGTCGCGGTGTCGAAGGCGCTGTTAGTGGGAAAATTCACCTGACCGGTGGCCGGAAAATTCAAAGCGTTGCTGAAAAGGCCAGGACCAAAGGGCGTACCCGGAAAATTGGTCAGCGTACCGGTGATCTGGTTGGTTGAACTATCGACGACGGCGTTGGTCGAGTTGGGCTCCATTTGCCACCAGCCGACCAGATTACCCGCCGCAAAGGCGTTGGTGGTGATTCCGTACTGGGTTTCCCAGGCGTCATCGAGGTTGTCGCCATTGCTATCGGCGGCGCGGAGCAGCGCGGGAATCGCCACGGCAGCGGTGAGAACGAGGCTGCCTGCGAGCAGGAGCATCCGAATTTCGATGTAGGATTGAACGTCCTTTTTCTTTCGGCAGTTCCCCCGCGACATGCTAGCTCAAGTATTACATTTTCGATATGCGGGCAAGCCGATAGTTCACGAAAACAAACGATTTCCGAGAACCGCATAAATACAAGTAGGTTACTGTTGAATTCCAATATAAATAAGAAATTCCTATCGCAAGAACATCAACAGCAATGCATTGCAATAGCTGGATTACGACACGTAACACAGAAAATGTAAAATTTACAAGTTACCGTTGCGAATGCCTTGCTCTTTGACTCGGACTATGGTTAGTCTACGGACAGCTAGTTCTTCCTAATCCGCAAAGTTTTGTCTTGACTGCTCAATTCAATTCTATGGCCTGCAAATCCGATCCTCTCCGCTTCTGATTTTGAACCTGGGAATCTCTATGAAAACTGCACTTACCATCATCGTCACGTTCTGCATTGCCTTGCTGATTGGTTGGTTGATCTGGGGGCGCCAGACGCCTTCTACTCCGGCGAAGTTCGTGCCGGTGGCGCATGCTCCGGCCACGGCACCGGTGCCTCCGCTGCCCAATCGCCCCGCTGCCTCCAATCTGCCGCTGCCGAGTGAATGGCAGCAACTGCGCACCGTGCGAGACACCACCCTGCAAAACAATCCCGATTTGGCGGCCGAGTACAAATCGCTCATGGGTGAGATGGACCAACAGCAAAAAGATCTCGATGCCGCGATGATCAAGGCCGATCCTAAGGTGGCGCCGATTGTGGCGAAACTGCAGGAACTACGGAAGAAGAATTCGGTGAACCGTTCCACTGCCTCTTCGAACTAGTAAAAAGCAACTATGAAAACGCCCTTCTTTCTCGCCTTATGCGGAAGCTTGCTCCTGACCGGATGGGGGCAAGCGGCTATTCCCACCAACGTGGTTATTCATCCTGATGCGCCGGGCGGCAATCCGTCCGCGCCGAACAGCGCGACGCTTTCGCCCTCGGAGTGGCAAGAATTGCGCAGTGCGCGCATGGCGGCGCTCAAAGCCAACCCGAGCCTGGTGACGAAAGCCACCCAGCTTCAGGAAAAGCTTCGCGCGTTCGAGCAGAAGCTCAACACGGCGATGCTTAAGACCGATCCAACCGTGGCTCCGGTGCTGTCAAAGTTTGCCGGCAATCAACCGGCACCGCATGTCATCGCTCCGGCGGTTTCCGCGCCAAAGCCTCATTAATTCCTGAAATAACATGCCTGACTACGATCCAATCACCTTTCAAATCGTGGATGAGACTGGGAACAGCCTCATTGACGTGCCCGTCCCGTTCGCCATGGAAATTGACGTCAAGGAAGTCATGGAACGGGCGTTCGTCGTGCTGCAAAATGCGACCAACCACGATCCGTTTCTCTATACGGTCGAATATTACGGCTACAATGAAACCCCGCAGTTTCCCGGGTATCTTGGGTACGAAGTGGAGAGCCTTTGCGGCAAGCCGATCAGCACGAAATTCTATTGGGCACTGAGCGTCAATGGCGTGCAGAGTCCGACCGGAGCGGACACGACCCTGCCGGGTCCCGGTTCGACGGTCATTTGGCGGTACACGGCGGTACCATCCGATCCGCAAGCCCTGACCGCCCGCACCCAAGCCATTCAAGCGAGGCGCGCAGTGCGGTCCTCTGGCACCGCAACTTAAGAGGTGGTTGAAATACCGAGCGCGAGGCCGCAGCTTAGACGCAACACAAATAGCGCAACTATTGCGCTATTTGTGCCGACCGGAGAGATGCTCGGACTATTGTTCCATGCTGAAGCGCTTGGCCAAAGAAGCGCAGGCTCGGCTCTTCGCCATCGCCGAGAGTCAGGGAGGCTTTTTTACAATTACGCAGCTCGAAGCAGCGGGTCTTTGATCGGACACATCATGTATGCCACGTCAGGGCGGGCAGACTAATGACTACTTTTCTCTGGCAACTTCTCCGGCAGTTTTGGCTTTTCTGGCTTAATGCCACCAACATCTTAGTTAAGAATAAAGCTACATCCCTAACTTAAAGACTCGCATCGTTAAGGATAAAATGGGTAGTCTTCTCCCGTGAAACGAGGCCCATCGGGAGAGTTTGTTACCATTTCTACCGTCGGGGAAGTGTGCCGCGCCTTCGTACCGAAACCATTACCCCCGCAGCCGGCGCTGGCGTGGTCCGCCGACCTCCAGACTCAATTTGCCGCAGCCAACACCGCATTAGGCCGCTTGGACGGCATCGCTTCCCTGTTGCCGGATACCAACGTTTTCCTTTACAGCTACGTGCGTAAGGAGGCGGTTCTCTCATCTCAAATCGAAGGGACGCAATCCTCGCTGTCAGATCTGCTCCTTTTCGAAAACGAACAAGCTCCTGGCGTACCCATGGACGATGTCCAAGAAGTATCCAATTACGCGGCGGCCTTGGAGCATGGTTTGAAACGGATCAAGGAAGGTCTCCCCCTTTCCATGCGATTGATCAAGGAGCTTCACGCCATTCTTCTTTCCAAAGGGCGCGGCAGTCAAAAACTTCCCGGCGAATTTCGGACAAGCCAAAACTGGCTGGGCGATACCCGGCCGGGTAATGCGCGTTTTGTGCCGCCTCCGCCGGACAAGTTACTGGATTGCTTGTCGGCCCTGGAAAAATTTTTGCACGATCAGCCGGAGAAGACCCCGACACTGGTCAAAGCTGCTCTTGCCCACGTTCAGTTTGAAACCATTCACCCGTTCTTGGACGGAAACGGGCGGGTGGGGCGCTTGCTTATCCCGCTTCTCCTTTGCATGGAAGGAGCGTTGCAACAGCCGCTGCTCTATTTAAGCCTGTTCTTCAAACGCCATCGCAGCCTCTATTACGATCTGCTTCAGACCGCTCGCGAAGATGGCGACTGGGAGGCGTGGTTGAATTTCTTTTTTGAAGGGGTGGCCACGACGGGGAATCAGGCTTTTGCTACCGCCAGCCAGCTCCTGATACTTTTTGAGGAAGATCGGACGCGAATCAAAACCCTAGGGCGCGCCTCTGGCTCCGCACTCGAATTGCATCACTATTTCCAGAGACGCCCCATCGGATCGGTGCCCGAAGCTCATCGCGAATTGAAAATATCCGTTCCCACGCTCCATGCGTCAGCCAGGCATCTCGTCCAACTCGGCATCCTCCGCGAACTCTCTGGCAAAACTCGTTACCGAGTATTTTCTTATACCCGCTACTTGGATAGGCTAAATGAAGACGAGGCCTCGCTTTGAGCACATGTTCTGCGATTGCTCCGAGGAATACCGCCAATGTCGATGATGCCGCCAGACGAGAGAAAACCGGATCGAGAAATCAGGATCCACTCGTTAAACCATCTCCTGAGGATTGGAGATCATCCAGGAAGCTTTGCGTCTGCCTCCCCTTTTGCTCGTCGTAACGACAGGTGGGAAGCAGCAGGGCCAAATGATGATTGAGGTCTTGCCAGCGCCATAAACTTCCCTCCGGGGCCCGCCGTACGCTCTGGAATGAATCAGCGCAGGCCCGGTGAACGTGTCCCACGTCAAAATGATAGCCCTCTTCATGCCGCGGACTGCTGAGCCAGATGGCATGAGCGTCATCTGCATTTTCAATATCCAACTTGCAGCAATCGCAGACGACCACCGGACAATCCCTTCCGTCACGGTGCACGATTTGAATAGCCATCGGGGGATCAAACCGGATTTTCCACAGAAAAACGAGCTTCTTCCGAGCAGCGTCAAGCCACGATCCAACTTACTCGTTAGTTCGCGCCCAGCTCGACGGCGATCGGGGTGAGAACCAATTATTTCTTTTGTTGTTCCTGCTGCCGGGCAACCCGTTGCTCGGTCATGGCTCGGATTTGGGCGAGGCGCTTGGCACTGAGGGCCTTTCCGCCTTTGGAAGCGATCTTGCGCAAATGTTCGCGCTTGGCGGGCGTGACTTTCTTCCCCCCCTTGGCACCGATGGCGGCGAGAAACTTGCGCACTTCTTCGCTGGCTTTGGGGGCGGTCATGGTGGGATTATTGAGTATGGGCAAGGAAGGAGCGCCAGAGCAAGTGCTGCGTTGATGCCGAAGAAAGCCTTGGCAATCTCCGCGACCTGCGCGATATCTGGAAATAGCTTCAATAACGTTATGAGTGACAAAGTTGACGTCCCCGTTGAGCTTCCCGACAACGTGGAAGCTGCTGTGCAAAAGATCGCCCAGCATACGGGCTACACCCGGGATGAACTGATCGAAATGTGCCTGAAGTGGACACTCGATGCGGCGGATAAACCTTCAGGCCCTATCGAAAAGCCGGATTTTCTCGTGACCTTTAAGCGGGCGCTCGACGATTCCAAATAGTTTTGGCGTCATGGAGAAATTTCATGACGCCGTGGGGATGACGGGGCGGTAGCGGGAACAAGGAACCGTTGGGCCCGTGCCAAGGCTAGAGGAGTGCGGTAGGCCTGCCAGCACCGCAGCGACGGACTCCAGCGGAACCCGTCTGACTTGAGCCGGATGCGGACCTCAACCGGCGGAATCTGCGAAAAGAAGAGGCGCACGCGATGGTCTGCCGGGCAATCCTCGTAGAGCACGCCGTTATCGCAGCGCTGCGTGAGGGGAGCCATCGCTTGATCACGGCTGAGCAAGGCAATGCGGCCCTTGATCCGGTGAATGTTGGCGTTGTTGTTGGTGAACTTGCAGGGAGCAAATCCCACCCGCCCCATGGGATCAGGGATCAATAATTCCTGCGCATCGGATTCATCCAGTTTCGGATCGAGGGTGAGAAGGGCGCGGACCTGGGCGGCCTCCCCTTCCTCGGCATGGCGGCGAATGACGGCGTTGGCCTCACGCATGAAAACCTGCCGCGCCTCGGCCTCGGCGAGCTTTTCCCGCAGGCGCGTAAGGGCATCGGCATCCCCGGCCAGAATCGGGCGGGATTGCGGATCGAGGGTTTTACGCAACACCTCGAGGGTACGGCGGCGGAAGTCGATCAACTCCTGCAAGCGCCAGTCGGCGGTGGCGTTGCGTTTCTGGTTACGGCGAACGGGAAACCGGCTGGGGCCCGCGATCATGGAGGAAAGACAAGCGGAGCGACTGCCCAGATAGACCACGAACCGGCTGCGATAGCCTTCGCGGTAACGGGCAAAAGCGGAGGCAAGGACGGCGCGTTTCACGTCGGTATCCGCATAGGCCGCGAGCCGCTCGAAATCGGCGGCGAGCGTGGAGGCATATTCGGTGCGCTCCATGTCGGCACGGTCGTCGGGGACATGGGACGTGCCGAGATGAGCGCGGCGGGCCAAGTCGTGGGGAATGTCGTGGATGAAGTCTTCGGTGGTCATGGCGATGGGAAATGAACGGGTAGGAAATGAAAACGGGCGACGCGCGGGAGGGATGGGACCGCCCGCACGCCCGCGTGGGTTTATTTTTTGGGTGCGGCCTCCTCGGACTTTGCGGGAGTCTCGGCCTTGGTGGGCTTTGGCTTGGCCTCGGCTTTGATTTTTCCAAGATCGAGTCCGTAGATTTTCGCAGCCTCGGCGATGGTCTTGGGCAACTCTTGGTGGAACATGCCGGACTCCCACAAGAGAGTTTCGAGCGCGAAGGCGAGCGGGTCTTTGTCGGCTTCCTTGGCGCGGGCGTGGAACCACGAGCGCGGCTCTCCGTCCTTCTTTACCGAAGTGAAGCCGTGGCGTACATTGACACGGCGGCAGGTGTCGAAGTGAGCCTCATGCAGGGCGATGGCCAGAAGCAACCGGGCCAGCGCCTTGTTGTCCTTGGCTTTCGCCTGCCTGACCAGAACGCCGTCGATGACCAGGTTGATGGTGCGAGTGATCTGCTCGCCCTTGTCGCGGGCGTCCTTGATCTGCTGACGCTGATGAACGGCAGAGGGGGAAAGATCGCCGCGCGTTTGGCCAGGCGTGGCCAGTTCCAAGGCGCGGGCCACCTCCCCGGCCTCCTTCTTCCCGATCAGGTCATGAAGCTGGCCTTCGCGGTCAACGGCGACAATGACGCTGGGCCGCTCACCCTCGGGCAACTGGTCAACGACTTCCTGCCAAGTCTGGCTGCTGGCGAACGGACAGGGGCGAGCCAGTTCGATGACAGGCGCGTCATGGTGCAAATAGGTGCCGTGCGGATAGAGGATTTGAGAATCCTCGACCGACAGCACCATCTTGCCGTCCGTTTCCGCCTTGGCCATCTGGCGATCGCGGGCGGCGTCACACTTGGTGCGGAAGCAAACCGGGTCTGTACAAACGTCGGCACGGCCCACGTCGGCGAAAAGTTCCTTCTGGTTGCCGGTACGCTTGGGGCAACCGGCGCACGCACCCGCACACGGAACGAGGGTGGCGTCCTTCGGGTCGAACGGAGCACCCTTTAGCTGTGTCATGTACTCGGAGGCAATGACGTTTTGCACCTGACGGAACGAGAGCGGCTCGCCGTTGTGACTGCTCTTCAAAATCCGGTCGGTCGCCTCGTCGGCCACCTTCGGATTAGGAATGCGGGCGATGAGGAGCAACACCTGCGGCGTGAGCTTGCCGGCGCGGTAAGCGGCCTTGGCCTTCTCGGGGGCGTCGAGCAACTTGATGCGGCCGTAGATGGTGGCGCGGCTCTTGCCGATTTCGGAAACAAGCTCGGTGATCGTGCTTTTGCCGCTCTTAAGCAAGCCGTTTAACTGGTCAGCCTCATCCAAGGCGTCCACGTCCTCGCGTTGCGCGTTTTCGATGACTTGCAGCATGAGCGCTTCGTGATCAGTCAGTTCACGAATGACGGTGGGGATGTGGGTTTTCCCGGCAATCTTGGAACCGCGCCAGCGCCGTTCACCATAGACGATTTCATGCTTGGCCGAACCGGCTTCCTTGCGGCGGGCGTCATCTTCAATGCAGGCAACGGGCCGCACCAAGATGGGCTGAACCACGCCCTTCTCGCGGATTGAATCGGCTATTTCCTGCAACGATTCGGGTTTAAAGAGTTTGCGGTTGGTCGCCGAACGGATCAGGTCGGCGATCAGGAGCGAATGAATGATTTCGTCGGGGTTGGGTGTATGTTTTTTCATGGTAGGGAGTGGCGGTTTAACGTCAGCCGGGACGGTTGGAAGCAAGAGAGGATCGGACTGCCTTTGCTGCTATGGCTCGTTGTGAGTAAAAAAAGGGAACGGGGTTAATTGAGATAGCTCGCGGCCAGTTCCCAGAGACTGCGGTTAATGCTGAGTTGGGAGTCGAGGCCGGTTAAGCTACGCACGCGCGCGGCCCGACGCGATTGCAGCCGCGCCACGAACCGGTCGGGTTGCGTGCCGCGCACCAGATTTTCCTGAACGGTATTATAAGTCAGCCAAAGCGAATCCCCCTGATCGTCGGCCCGCCTTGTGTGCAACAGGAAAGCAGGCCGCACCGGAGCCGAATCGAGATGCTTGTACCGAAGGGTCAGCGCGCGGTCGGCAAAGTCGTGGCGTTCGACCGGGCTAAGCGTGCGGCGGCGGAACGCCTCGATGTGGTCACCGATCCGCTCGGAATGGCCGGCAATACCTTGGGAGGCGGCAATGACTTGGTCCACCGTCTTGTGGGTGTGACGAATGGAGATCGCGCCAAACGACGCATCCGAAACCACGAGGCCGTTGGAACAGACCAAGCGAAAGACACCGGCATAGAGGCGAAAGGCGCAGGCGCCATCATGCGAGTTCATCAGCACGAGTTCCAAGCGGCTGTCATGGAGACTGGCGCGGCCTAGTTCTTCCCGGCGATGAAAACGCACCATATGCTTTTGGAAGCCGTAACGCTCCTCTTGGCGGGCGCGTTGTTCCTGGGCGATGACGGGAGCCCAGCCGGTTTCGCGCAACGCTTCAATCACGGTGTCGGTGGGAAAGAAAGCATAACGGGAGCTGGTTCCGGCAAAGGCCGCATCGGCGTAGGCGGAGGGGGTGAGGCTCATGAGGTGGTCACGGCTCAATTCTTCGGAGCCACCGGCCCGTAACATATAGGAGGTTCGCATGGTAGTATTCATAGCTTGGCTGGCCTGTGATTACGCCCGGCCCTGGCGGTTCGTTGTTGTGGTAAGCTGTTTATCAGCACGTTCTTATACTGCCATAGCAGCTATGGCTTATCAAGAAAAAACGATGGGATTTTGCCCTTTTTCAAGCAGTGCAGACGTCTGCACTCCAGATTTCCAGACGCTGCCAAAGGGGCCTGAAAAAATCGTTATCGCCACCCACCGAAAGACATCAGCCGGTTTGTTCCGAAAAGACAGAAAGCCGTCCGGCACCGGCAAGAAACAACGTCCGATGGGGAGTCACCGGCGCAAACCGAAAACGATCAAATCTTCATATCCGATCGCTTGGCTCACGAATCCGTCTCTCTTCCTACCGGCCCGCATTCGCCCGGAGCCCGCCTCCTTTCCTAGAGGCAAAAACGCAGCGTGATTCAATTCATCATCCGGAGTAAGCAGAGAAGCAGCGGAGAACAACACACGCCGAAAGCGAGATATTGCTGCTTGAAGATGACTCCCTCTCGAGCAAACCGGCAGAATTATCCCAAAAAATTAATAGCGATAGAGAAACCAAAGACGGCACGGCCCTCAACTCGAGCAAACACTTCTCCTAACAACGAATCACCATTTGCCGCGCCAACGGGAGCGGAAACTGATCCCCCTCAAGAGCCGTGAACCGAAGAGAACCATCGGGTTAAAGATGGCTCACCCGGTCAACAACTTCCTCACCATAGGATCGACCACACCGACAACAAGCGGAAACCTGATGATCGCCCTATGGCAGAAAGTCGGACTCTGCAAATAGTCACACCGAATAACTATATTTCGCTTCGCCCACCTTCTTGATGCCTTTGACCTTCTTGCCGGTGGTATAGAACCAACTGAAGACATTGCCCGGTTTGACCTTAAGCTTGGCAGCCAGGTCCTTGACGGTTATTCCCGCAGTGCCGGACGCCTGCAATTCCTTCAACAAGGCATTCTTCAACTGCTTGGACCGCCGCTTCGGCGGCTCGGATGCGCGGACGGAGTCAGCGGAACGGGGGCGTCCCGGTCCGCGTTTTAGTTAGTGGTGCGCCGGAATCGAGGGCCTGCAATTCGGCATCGACGCGTTCGAGTTGAGACTGAAGTTGCTCTTTCTGTTTGATCAACCCGACAAGTTGAGCGAGTTGGCTGCTGGTAAGGTTCGCGAGTGACATGCCGCTGGTTTAGATCGTCATAGAGAAGGAATCAACGCCATTTATCGTAAGCGCTTACGACTGCTTGTCGTTTTTTTGTGTTTCTCCCGATTCTCTTTGTAAACATTGGCGGAAGCCTTATGCATCCACGGCGCGCTATCGTGGCGACGCTTGAGATTGGCATAAGCGTAAACTTTAGTGGCTTTGGCACCTGGATCTCCCTCCGGCTTCAGCAGGCGCGCTTTGGTTAGTTTCGGGATATCCTCGGCCGTGAACCCCAAATACCATGCCGTTTGCTGGACCGTAAATCGACCTGGCAGATGCCTGAGATTGAGGAATTGAACTTGTTCGTTACTCATTTTGTCCGCCTCCTTCCGCTCCCAGCCCACTGGGGAGCACCGGGGTTCATATGTCCAAGACGCTTAAAGTAGAGACCTTACCATCGATTTAATCGTCTCAAGAAATGGGCGATATTTCTAATTTAACCTTCCTAAACTGCAATAGTTGTATTTAATACTAATCGGTTCATCTGAAAATAGGTTAAGTGCAAAAAACCAATTTGGCTTGAGAAGCATGGACGCGCAGCGTGCCGGTCAGGCTGCTTTGGGCATGCGTTAGACTGTGCCGAGCCAAAGGTTCTCTGATATGCTTCTCCATGGCCTTGTTAAGCGGGCGCGCGCCCAGGTATTTATCAAATCCGACCTGAAGGAGAAAGGTCAGGACGTCTTCGGCAAAGGCGATGGTGTGACCGCGTTGGGCCAGAAACAACCGTTCCCGGTCGAGGTTCAGGCGGGCGATTTGGACCTGAATCTCGTAATCGAGTTTGCGGAAAACGTGCTTGGCGTCGATTCGCCCCAAAAACTCGGGACGGAAGGCCAGAGCAACCTGCGCGAGGACATGCTTTTCGATCTGGGTGAGGTTGAGATGCTTGGCCCGCAGGATATCGAGAGCACCCAGATTGGAACTAAAGATAAAATAGAACCGGGAAAGCTCGAACGTCCGCCCAGTCCCGCAGGTGACGCGTGCGGCATCCAGCACGGAGAGGAAGATATTGACGACATCCGGGTGGGCTTTTTCGATTTCGTCGAGGAGGAAAATGCCTTCCGTGTGATGGGCAAGGAAATCACCGAATCGGCCCAGGTTTCCCGTCTGGTCGCCGATGAAATTCTTGATCGCATCATCGGCCGCGAATTCCGCCATATCGAGACGGAGCGGCTCGGCCTGATAAAGGCGGCGGGCCAACGCGCGGGCCAGTTCGGTTTTCCCCACGCCGGTCGGCCCGACGAAAAAGAAGGAACCTTTGGGGCGGCCCGGAGTGGCAAGCCCCGATTCGGCGACGATCACGCGCTCGACGACGGTGGAAATAACATGATCCTGGCCACGGATCGCCTCGCGCAGGGCAGGTTCAAGAGAAAGGAGTTGGTCAATGAAGGCAGGGTTCATAAGGGAGCAACGTGCGAGGGTGTGCTCGGCGCAGCGGAGCCCGCTGCTTGGAGTTTTGCTACGATGGAAAGGTCATAGGGCTGGCCGTCCGAAGTAACCGAAAGAGGAGCAGCCGGCCCCGTCATTTTTTGGGTGAAGGCGGTGAACGGCAGCACCGTGCGTTGGAAGCCCTTTTCGCAATGGCGCACGATGCATTCGGAACCGTGCCGATGCTTCTTGAGGTTGCGCAGGATATGCGGTTTCAAATACGGTTCTTCCTTTTCTTGATAGGACCGCGACGTGGACAGGCCATTGGATTGGTGCGAAACCGTGCGGGAAATTTTTTCAAAAGTGCGCTCACCGATGCGCTTGGCCAGAATATCGGCGTCCTCCTGGTTGGTCTGGCAAAAGGCAATCTCGTTGCCGAGGTTATCCACCAGGGTATTTTTGATGTCCTTGCCCAAAGGTGGAACAAAGGATCGTTCCGTCTGGGTGGAAAAAATCGCGCAGCCTTTAGCTTCGCGAATTTGATCGACCTGGTTGTGATCGGCCATGCCCAGTTCGCTTTTGGTGACGACGCGCTGCGCCTCGTCGGCCCAAAGAATATTCAAATTACAGCGTGCAAGATCTTCTTCGCTCAAATTGAACCGGCTCTTGATGTGGGCATACCACGCGATCTTCATCAGGGTATTGATAAATCCCCTTTCCGCGTCGAAGCGTTGCGGAATGGAACAACAGAAAATTTTACCCCGGTCGGTCATGCTAAAGTCGACGCTGCTATGGGGCTGACCGAAGACCGCGGCGATGTCAGGATGCTGGTAGAAAAAGAGAATATTGAGGATGGTCGATTTAACGCCGGAAAGTTCCTCCTCGGCCAGGGCGAGAAATTTCTCCGTAAAATGGTTAAAGTAAACGGCCCCGGCGGGAGTATTAAGGGCGCGAAGCCGATCCATCTGGCGAAGCAGGAGCAAGGGCGAGGTCAGAAATTCGTAGACGCCGGGCAGCGTCGGAATTTCACCGAGCAGGCGCAGGGCGTCGATGGCCATGCCGATGTGAAGCTTGGCTTGCTGGCTAAAGTGATCGGAGGAACCACCTGCGCCCACGGCGCCGCGGGCTTGGGCTACGTCGGTCAAAAGCTGGGCATAGCTGGAGCCGGGAATGAGTGGGTTTTCCAACCAGTTGAACACGCAGGACGGTTGCCAGTCATCGGCAGCTCCATCGGGCCGGACTTGAAGCAGCACAATGTCTTTTTCACGTCCGAAGTGGGACGCCATTTTAAGCAGCATCCGGTAAAAGAGTCCTTTCTGGTCGATGCAGAGGCCGCCCCAGCCGGGAACGTTCTGGAAAAGCTGGGCCATGATATTGGCAATACCGGCGGCGGTTTTTCCGGAGCCGGTGCGTCCTGTAATGAGCCAGTTCCGGCAGAAATCCTCGAGATTCCAGGTGAGCGAACCGAGACGAACGACGCTGTCGGCGGGAACGGTCGTATCATGAACGGAGGGCAACAGCAAAAGGGAGAGAGCGGCGGTCACGCCGGCCGCCACCGCACGATCGGTAAAAGAATCGGTCAGGACTGAGGAGCCGACATACCCCGCGCCACAGGCCAGGCCGATGATTCCGGCACGGGTGAGATGGGAAACGGTTTCGGGTTTCAAGGGAGGGAAAGGTTTGGGGAGGTCAGGGCCAGCAGGGGTGGGCGATCCAATTGAGCAGGGCCTTGCGATTGCCTTCATCCGCGCAGTTCATGAAAGCCACGAGATCGAAGCGCCATCCCTTGGACACGGCATAGCCATGACTCCAGACATTGAGAATGAAGAGAGCGCAATGCACCTCGCCGGAGGAAGCGCGCTCAAAGAGCTGATGAAATTCGTCGGGATCAAACTCGGTAGCACGTTCAAGCCAGCGGCGGACCTTGATGGCCAGGCAGGGAAAACTCCAAATAAGGGTAAAGATGATTTGATCAGGCGTTGGCTCTCGTCGAGGCGCGGGAAGATGGGGTGTCATGATTGTGTCTGCGGTTTAGGGCCACACCTCAACGGCGAGACCTTCGGGTGAATTGACGGGCTGGGCGGCCTTACGTGCGCCGGGCAAAATCAGATACCAGCCTTCGTGGTCGGGGCTTTGCTCGACGCGGAGCGTAATTCCGGCGACGAGCAGGCGGTTGAGCGCGATGGTATCGGTGGCAGCGTCGGCTTCCATATGCGCGACGCGGTCGCGATAAGCGGCCTCATAGGAGTGGGCCATTCGGGCGGAGCCGAGAGTGAAAAGGATGACGGCGACGGCGGCGCAGATAGAGCCGGTCACCACCCACGCCATCGCATGGGAGACCGTCGAGCGAGCGGTGCTAAAAAAACCAGCACCATCGAGCGGGGATTTGCGCGCCAGTTGGTCGGGCTTTGCTTCCTTAGTCAAAGGATTTGCGATCTGGGGTGGTGCCGCAGGAATATCATCCGACAGAACGGGCGGCAATTTTTCTGTGACCTGCGCGGCAATGGAAATTGCTTCCAGCTTTTGCAGCGGGTGGTTCAAGGCCGACAACAAGCCGAGGAGCTGCGGTTCGATCTGGGCCATGATCGTTGCCGGAAGGCTCCGTAATTCATGGAGAAGCTGAGCGGACTGAGTGGCATGAAGCGTGGCTTCATGAATGAAATTACGGGGTGGATTCTCGTTTTCTTTCTCATAAAGCTCGGCCAGCGCGAGAAAGACCGGGTGGTTGGCGGCGAGACCGGTGCCATCGAGTTTGGACCGGCATTGCTGGCGGAAGATTTCGGGCAGTGCGGCAACGAACCGTTCATACTGCGTGGCAGGAATCGCCACGGGGACATCCGTCTGGGGCGGGGTTGGGGAAGCGGATTTGACGCTCATATCGTGGTGGCGGGTTTACTCGGCGAGAGCTGGCGACAAAGGAAGTGGAAGAGTTGCTGCTCTTTGTCTTCCACGGTGAGATGATGGGAACCGTAAAGAACATCGGTGACGGCGACGGATTCATCCGAGGTCGCGGCGCGATGCAGGAACCCCGTGACCAGCGTGGGATTAAAGATGAAAGTCTCAATTTGAACGTAGGCACTATTGTAGTGGCTAATCGGCTGGGTAGCGCTCCCGGCTGGTGTGCTAGGAGGGACGGAAGATGCGGGTGTATTTTTCATGGGTGACTGAAACTAGAAGCCACGATGAGTTTTCGTGGATTTGATGGTGGTTTTGACGACGGACTTGACGGTTATCGTGGGCTGTGGTGGCCGTATCTTGACGGAGGGCGCGGCAACCTGCGCTGCGGAATCGCTGGCCACGGCGGTGATGGTGGC
>JAOTRH010468598.1:0-27288 GCA_034768845.1 Heliamphora exappendiculata | reverse complement strand
CAGATTATTGTAAATTGTTGAAAGTTTAATAAAGATGTATTTTCTGGATCCCCGAGCATTTATTTTATTTTGGCGTTAGATATTCTCCCAACATTTTTAAAACTCTAGTAAAAATTGTTATACTTTTAGAATCGTATCGTCATAACTGGTTAAAAATGTAAAAAAAAAAAAAAACTAAATCAAAAATTAGAAAAAAATTTACAAAATCAAAAACCGAGCGTGTAAAAGTCTTAAAAAATTATTTTATCCCAAACACAACCTAATTACCTCTTCTGCAATTAATTCTTCGGAACAATAGTATAGTCAATCAAGCTTATATATATCATGAAGTCAAATCCATTATTTATGAACGTTTCAACATGGTGGAAGTTAAAAACCAACGTATTGGCAATAATTGAAGGAAAATATCTGTTCATTAGTCTCTTTCTCTCATTTTCAGTAACGTCACCTAATTTGGAGCATCTAAAAATTGGTTTTAAGAGGTTTATTATTTTTAAAACCAAGAAAAATTTTAAAAAAATCAAATTGTTTAGAATAATTTTTTATAATAGTTTTTTTTATTAAAATGTTTAATATAATTTTACTTTTTGTTTGAAATTATTTAGGGTCTGATTGGCAATTAGCTTAAAAATTAATTTTTTATATATTTTTTGTATTTTTAGCCAAAAATACTAAATTATGTTCAAAATGGATTGTTTATTAATTTTTTCTTTTAAGGTAGTTTTTTTTTAAGTTTCGGTAAAAAGTTAATTTTTTTTCTTTTTATTAAAAGTGGATAATTTTATTATTTTATGTATTTGATATTAAAAATTATATGTGATTATTAGTGTTAGTAAATAAGTTGTAAATAAGAAATATTATTATATTTTAAAAATAGTATGAGCTTGAATAAAATATTTTAGAAATTTTTTTTTATTTAATTTTTTAATTTTTTGACTTTTTAGTCAAATGAGTAATTTTAATTTTTTTGGACATTTTTAGCTAAAAAGTCAAAGTTACTAATCAAGAGTATTTTAGATATTGGCATGATTTTTTTGGCCTTTTGGGAGGAGAGTTAACTTTTGTAACGATGATATTATATTCATTTTTACTTAAAAAAAAAATTAAAGTGCATAAAATGTGTATAGATTTTTTTTATATATAAAAAAGGTTAAAAAGAAGTTAGTGGCTTTTGAGATGCCAAATAGTACAATTTAAAAACTAATTTTTTTACAAAAAGAAGTTGGCTATTAAGAGAAACCAAACAGGGAGTAAGTTAGTGTTTAGAATATGAATCTGTGACAAAATTTATGATGAAAATAGAAAAAATAATAAACAAGTTAATGTATAGTGAATAAGTTGTATTTATATTTTCGTTTCCCTATAATTTTTTTTTTCCTTTTGATAACAAATTTATTATTATAGCTTAAAATCTAATTTTTCAAACAACATCATTGCTTTGTTCGGGCTTAAATTTTTAAAAAATTGTTTATTTTTTTGTCTTTTTAAATTTTTCTCGTTCTTCTATTAAAAAAATTCACTAAAAACAAAATAAATAACGTAAAATTTAACTTATTAATATTTTTTTTAAATTTTTTTATTTACTCTAAAATGAGTTAAATAGTATAATAACTTGACTTAAAAATAAAAAAATTTATTTAATAAATAAATAAATAAATAAATAAATAATTATTCTAAACGTGATGAGTAAAAACAAATAATTACAAAAATTAACTTAAAAAAAGAGTGTCGCTTGAAAGGGAAATAATAATGCAACTAAAAAGATATAAAAATATCTTTAAAAATTAAAAAAAAAAAAAGTCGAACTCTTGACCCTTTAATCAACTATTAATTAAGTAGTAGCTTAATTCTCACAGAATTTATCACCATTTTAGTTGTGTTTAACTAGTAAATGGTAACATTAATTATTTAAAAATTAATTAAAATACATAAATAATATGAGATGATCAAAATAAATAAATATATAAATAAAGTCAAACTCTTAACCCCTAAGCAGCTACCAAAGGTTATATAGCTAACTAATGATTAGCTAATCAATTTAAGTTGGTTTATGATACGTTTCTCAGGTACTTTTCCTGGCCTCTCATTAGACAATCATGTTTGGGCTAAATTTTTTTATTTCCTTCTTATTTTTGCCTTTTTTTTTGAAATGTTTTTAGTCTTTTGGTTAATTTTTTTTTTATTTTTTTAAATCAACTCAATGAGATGAACTATAAAAATAAAAAAAATTTAATCGAAAGATAAAATAAAATTCACTTAAAACGAAAATAAGCAATACAAAATTTAACTTATTAGCTTATTTTGGTATTTCTATACTTTTTTTTATATTTTGATTAAAAAAAATTTACTTTTTCGGTTCGTCTCGATAAGAGGAATCGAAATATAATAATTTGACTAAACGATAAAAAAAATTTACTAAATACGAAAATAAGTCAAATTAAATAAATAAATAAGTAATTATTCCAAACAGAACAACATTTTTTTAATAGATTTGTCCTGATGGAGTATAAATTTTTTCTTTTAATGTGGGGTGAAATAGGCAATGTTCATTTAATACCATAAAAAAACTTTGTATTCAATTCAAAAATTCAAGTCAATAGTGTGAGTGTTTGATACGGCTCAACTTATTATTATTATTATTGATGGATAGATATTGGTGAGGCACCTGATGAGTTGGTCCTAGTTGAGATCAGGTTGCATTGGCTGATCAGATGAAGTTAATTGTTTGATAGAGTTTAACTTACTATTATTATTATTATTATTATTATTGAAGGGGAACTGGATAAAATCTGAACCCGAATTTGTTAAAATACACGATAAAGGCTCATAAAAGGCAAGCCCATTGAAGAGAGGGCATTTTAGCCCATAAGAGGGATTACCTTGGGCCGACCTGATTGTACTAACGACGAGCACATGAATCGATCTTCGATACCACATTAAATGCTCAGTCGTCGAATTAAATGCAACGTGATCATAGTAAGAACGACATTAAATGTGATTAGACCGAGTGTCTCTTACCCATCTAGTGCCTTGCAGCCTCGGGGGAAGCATTTAATATGGGAAGCTCGACCCGAAGAACGAGCCAAGACGAAATCATTTATGACGATGTGATTGTTGGGGGGTGTACAATGACTGCGGGGGGGATGCAGACACTGCCAGCACAGCTGTGGGGGGTAACAGAACCATTTTGAAAGGATGTTTGATAGGTGAAGTAATCATGAGAATTGAGGAGAAAGAATGGATCCTCAACACTATAAAAGGAATAGGCTGAAAAAGCTAGAGGTATGCACCATTTCGAGCAAAAGAAATCTAAAACCTTGCAAATTTGGTTTTTGCCAATATATAACTTCTTAAAACACCTTCTAACTTCATCATCAAAGTGGCCCCCGGTGAAACGCCGTTGGTCAGTTCACGTTTGTTTATTTTTGTAGGTATCGTTCCTTTGGCAAATCTAATCGGGTCTGGTTCAATCCATCAAATAAATATAATCTACGGGGCACCCCCATACATTTGGCGCCGTCTGTGAGAACCCAATCTTCGACAGTTTGAAAGACTGTCGATGGCAACGCCTTCGAAGATACGCAGTGTTCTCAACGAGCACATTTCATCGAGCTCTATGGAGAGACAAAAAGCACAAAGAATGGAGAAAAAGAGGCATATTCGCGAAACAACAAGGACCCTTGAGCCCGACCTCGCCAAAGAAGTAGCACTCCTTGCAATGGGGCAAGAAATTATGAGGCTCTGCTCCACCTTGAAAGATTGGGGTCAAAACCCCCAGGCCCAAGTAAGGAGCTCCCACACTCGAGAACCTAGATCCCCTGGGTTAAAGGCAAAGCAGGGAGAAGACGAGGTAAACCTAGAGCTGGGGGAAATCCTCAAAGAATTCACCAAATGGAAGGAAGACTCACGTACCTCGAGAAGCAGTTGTACCTCGAAAAGGTCCAAGTGAAACAAGGACCCCCCTCCAATACGTGAATCTAGGTCAGCCTTTTACACTGGGAAGGATTCGAGCAACGCGTGGGAGGGGTTGTCAAGCACGCCTTTTGCCCTCACATAGACAGGGCAGAGCCTTCCCATAGCTTTTTTCTTCCAAGATTTAAATCTTATGACGGTCGTTCAGATATGCACATTCACATCAGCCATTATAGGTAGATGATGGTGTTATGGAGTGAAAACGACGCCCTCATGTGCATGGTATTCCTGTCTAGCCTGGGAGAGGTCGAGCTATGATGGCTCGATCGCCTTATGCCACGGTTTATAACGAGTTGGGGGGCCTGTCCAGAGGGTTCGTGGCATGATTCGTCACCAACACGAAGATTCCAAAAAAGGTTGATTCGCTCATGGTGTTACGAAAACGGAAGAAAGAGTCACTTCGGAACTACACTAGGAAATACGGGAAAGTATATAACGATATCAAAAATTGCAACGAAGAACTTGCGGTCGCCTCGTTCAAACACGGGCTTCATCTGGGAGGGAAATTGAGAGCATCTCTTCCTAAGAAGCCACCACCAGATATATTGGCGTTGATAAGCCGTGTAGAGCAGTACATAAGGGTGGACGAAGATGTAGGGCGAATTGAAGCTGAAGTAAAACCCAGGGAGCGGAGACTGAGCCCAGTGAGGCCGAGAAGACTCAGTCCGATCATAACAAAAAGGCAGAGCCAAGTATGACTAAGTAAGAAGCTGAAGGCCGAACACATGGCCTCGCCAATTAAATTGGGGGCTGACTCAGAGGGAGAGATGTCGTGAATGCGATATTCAAATAATCCCTCCACAAAATCTTACCTCAGATTAAAGACAGACCATACTTTTTTTGGCCTTCTAAGTTGTCGAATTCGGTGTTTTAATTAGCTATAAAAAAAAGGGGTCAAATGGAGGTGCTCTTACCATAGAGAGAGAAGTCACAGAACGAAGGATTGTCGAGCTTTTAAGAAGCATCTAGAGGATCTGGTCTAGCAAGGCCATCTAAAAGAATTCTCGAAGGAAGGAACAGAGCGGAAGAAATCCCCAACCACAACGCAAGTAGAGCCGTCAACTAGGCCGGCAAGCCACGACATCATCAATGTAATTCACGAAATAGTGAGAGCAAGGCAGAGGAACCCTTTGCAAGGGCAGATGAAAAAGCTAGGGAACATTGCCGAGGTAATAAAGATACAGATAGTAAATGGAAAAAAATTGAGATTGGACAACTGCTTGAATAAAATTTTGTTCTTAGAGGAAGACTCAGAGCGGGTGCAACAACCACACAGTGATGCTTTAATGGTAACCCTCAATCTCTTGAACTTTGAGATTTAGTGAGTGCTGATAGATCATGAAAGTTCGATCGAAATAATGTATTACGATTTATTTAAAAGGCTCAGCCTTAACGACGAAGACTTAACCCCCTTTCACACCCCACTCATTAGGTTCAACTCGCAACCAGGTTGGCCTCTAGAAAGGGTCACCATTCCGGTCAAGACCAGGACAGTCGAGCTCTTCGCTATCTTTTTGGTAGTGGACGTGCCTTCGGTATACAACGCGATCATGGGATTGACATGGCTGCACGAGCTAAAGGCAGTTCCATCTACGTATCATCAGATGCTAACGTATCCATGCTCAGTTGGGATAGAGACCGTCTACAGAGATCAAGTAGCTTCCAAGCACTTCCTTGTGGCCACCCTCAAGGCTGAAATACTAACAGATGAGGCACTATTCAGGATCAGATCCTATCAACAGGAGATGAGTATAGACTATCATAAATGGATCAAACCAAGGGAATTCGGTCTTGGGGATCTAGTCATGAAGAAGGTTATGGGTAACACGAAAGTACTGAAGGAATGGAAGGTGGGACCAAGTTGGGAAGGACCATATAGGGTCAAATTAGTGGTAGGCCCGGGCGCCTATTATCTTGAAGACACATATGGGAAAGATGTCTCCCGGCAATGGAATTCAGCTAACTTAAGAGTTTTTTTTATCATTAAAGTACTTTATATTCCCCACACCTTGTCGCTATCAAAATGAATGAAGGACTTTTTGAAGATGGATGTATCTGTAGTTTGAAAATCTTGTCATCAAAGCAGTAGGGTTTCTAACAACCCCTCATTAGAGGCCATCTCAACCTGAGGATAGAACATCCTCTCAGGGTTTTGAATAACTCTAAGGGTTTCTAATAACCTCTCATTGAAGGAGGTCAGCTCGGCCTGAGGATAGAACATCCTCTCCGGAGTTTGAATAACTCGCAGGGTTTCTAACAACCCCTCGTTGAAGAAGGCCAGCTCAGCCTGAGAATAGAACATCCTCTTAGGAGTTTGAATAACTCTTAGAATTTCTAGCAACCCCTCATTAGAGGCCAGCTCAGCCTGAGGATAGAACATCATCTCATGACTTTCAATCACTCCTATGGTTTCTAACAACCCCTCATTAGAAGCCAGCTCGGCCTGATAATAGAACATTATTTTAGGAGTTTGAATAACTCCCGGTATTTCTAACAACCCTTCATTGGAGGCCTGCTTGGCGTGAGGATAGAAAATCCTCCCAAGGAGTGAATAACTTCCCTGGGAGCCTAAACCTACACCTCAAATGGGGCCAGGTCGGCCATAGGGGTAGAAGAGCTATCTGAGGGCTCCAATTCCGAAAAGGGATACAAAGAAAAACCAAACTCAGATAGAAGAAATACTACCAGATGGGCACCAAACAAAAGAAAAAAGAAGAGAGCAGAGACTTCATTCATTAAAAGGTGACTTCATTAAATTAAGCGTAGCATTACAAAGGGAAAACCCGACCTTACAAAGGAGAAATGGCCGAGGCTCCCAACTTACACAAATAAAAGAAGAAAAAAAGCTAAAATAAACTAAGAGCAGCGCCGAACTCATGCTTGGCCACCATCCCATCCACCACTTCGGGCTGGGCTCCATCGTTCCCTTCTTCGTGGTCGTCGTTAGGTATCTCCACGATCTCATCCCCGGCGAAGGCATGGCGGTTGGCGACAATACCCTAAAGGTCTTCGACACGAGGAAGAAGGAGCTACGACGGAGCATCGTGATTAGTAGGCTTAGTTTTGGCCACCTATTCCCTTGCAGCTGTGACGGCATTAGCATCAGTCGGGGGCTCGCTCCACAGGGAGGAGTCTAAAGGCACTTTGGCCCGCACCAAGCCTTAGTTGTAACCAAGGGTGAGGAGTTCAGCCGTCAAACTCAGGACCTCCTTGGATAGGTGAGAGTCGCACTCGTCACAGCCTTGTTGCCAGAGCTGGTCGTCTCGGTTAGCCCTGGTAGCCTCCAAATCAGCTGCGATCTTCTTCTATGTCTCTGCCTCAGCCCGAGCAGCCGTCAACAGGCTGTGGAGCTCGGCATTGGCAGCCACCACGGCGACTGGATCCTCCTTTGCCTTCTTCTCTTCCTCTTGGAAAGTCTTTAGCCATGCCTCTAAACCTTACTGGTCCGAGGCACTTCGGGCCTAATTGGCTTCTAAATCCTTAAGCTGCTGCACTGACAGGGTGAGAGCCTTACCGAGCTTCTTGGTTTCCCTCAATAGCTCGGCATAGCGGTCGTGCAGCACGGTGATGACCTAAAGGTGCTGTAATGGCACGCAAAACAAGAAGGTTAGCAAATATATATATATATAATAAATAATAATAATTAGAAACTGCATGAATAGGCTTACACCGACGCCAAGTTGGTAAACTTTATCGAATAAAGCAGGCAGGGACAAGCCGGAGTGGTCGACGATGTCCAAAGGAAGGGAATGCCCCGAGGGAGGCTTTGAGCAATAGTGCCCGACTTGGAGGAGTCATTCATGTTGGCTAGGTGGCCTACGACGTTAAACTCAGGGAGCCACGGAGCTGAAGCTTCAGCCTCCTCTCTCGCCTTAGACGTGACCTTGACAATTGGGCTGCCGTCACCACGAATCAGACAGCAGCGCTAGGCTGGATGAGCTTCTGAGGGGGGTGAGGAGCTTGGCCGGATGATGGATCGAGGAACATCCGGTACTTGTACGGCGGTCGAGGCTGGAGCAGAAGAAGGTGGAGGAATTGGCGAGGCAGGCACGGAGGGTAGTGGTAAGGACAATGCAGTAATTCTGACCGCATGTCTCGCTGAGGTTCTCGTAGCATTTCGGCCAAGGACGGCCGCTCTCAGGTCAAATGTTATTTGTCTCGGCATCTCTTCTTCTTCTTCTTCTTCTTCTTCTTCATCTCCTTTCGGCTAGGGTAGAGAAAGGGACCTTGTTGGAGGTGGGGACAACGAATTTCGTGCCGAGCTCCTATGTGTCGAATGACCCGATGATATCTTGGCATATAATCAAGCAGGTGTGAGGCCGAGCAGGTCTCTTGGATGTTGCGCCAACGCTGCACTTCTCCGAAGCTAGCTTGCCTTTTCTTCTACTTGGTTAGAGAGGCCGCTACAAAAGGAAATGAAAAGTCATGAGAAAAATAGATGGACATGAAAGAGAGTTAACACATAAAGGAAACAAGGGGAGCCGAACCAACCTGGACTCCCTGGAACTCTTGGGATGGAGTGGCCAACAAGTCCAGCGTGGTTGGCTTGAAACTCGAAGTCTCCTCCCACTAGGATGAAATCATCGTCGTGCTTATCTGAGTCTGGGAGGTCGTGCACCATTTGCTGGGTGACACTTCTTTGGCGAAGGTAGTATGTATGGTTGTTGCGAGTTATGGTGTAGCTGTGAAATATTTTGGGAATCCCGAGATTCAGACCATATCGCCGGTTTATCTTGGCCACCCCCATCACTATTCTAATAAAGTTTATAGAAATCTGCTGAGGTGTGAAGCGACAGGTAGCCAGCATCTCCCTAAGCAAGGGATTGATGGGGAACCGGATCTCGGCCTCTACGATGGTGGCTAGAGGAAATGCCACCTCATTTTCGCTGAAGAGGAAAGGAGATCCGGGGACGTCTAGGTTGCAATAGCGAAGGGTTACTGAAGACGGGATTCGATGCCCGACCCTAAAGGCGGCCAGGGTAGAGGGCGTATTCACCTCTTTGACAAACTTTTCCTTCTTCTTTGCTATCGCTCGGAGAGAGGAACAAATAAATGAAAAGAGAAAAGAAATGAGGGAGAGAAGGTCAGTGTCCAGAGCCACTAAAACTATGGATAAATGCGTCTATCAGGAAAGAAAACGAAGATAAGAAACCCAAAACCCCAAAACCCAGAAAGGCGCGAAAGAAACGGAAAAGAAATGCAAAAAAGTCAAAAACAAAAACTTATAGAACCAAGAGGGATGCGCCAGTGACAAGTTTGGATTTCGTATGCGACGGGGTTTAACGGAGGAGTTGCACGTCAGCGATGGTGGATGATGAAGCCGGCGGGTCAAGAGATTTTTGTAAATCGGGAAAAAATAAAGAGCTAAGAGAGAAACTGGAGTTGCAGCAGGGGAAAAACGAGGCCAAATGCCTCATTTATAGGCGTTGGTTTCTCTCGAGAACCTAAAGCACCACCAGTCACCTCAGACAGGCGAAACGACGCATGTTCGCCCTAAAAAAGGTGCAAAACGCTTCAGTACGGGTCAATCATGCCCTGGCACGTGGCAAGCATAAATGATGTTTAAAGCACATTAAAAGAGTTGGTAGCAACATAATTAATGGGGCCGAGGTAAGAGCATGAAGGTTAATCATCTCTCTTCATGCGGAGGGGTAAATGAAGGGGGACAGGCTGAAATTCAAACTCAGACCCGTTAAAATACCCGATAAAGGCCCAAAGAAGGCAAGCCCATTGAAGAGAGGTCATTTCAGCCCATAAGAGGGATTGCCTTGGGACCGACCTAGCTGTACTAACGACGGGCTCAAGAATCGATCTTCGATACCGTATTAAATTCTCTGACGTCACATTAAATGCAACGTGACCGTGGTAAGAGCAGTATTAAATGCGATTAGACCGAGTGTCTCTTACCCATCGAGTACCCTGCAAGCTCAGGGAGAGCATTTAATATGGGGTGCTCAGCCCAAAGGACGAGTCAAGACGAAATCATTTATGACGATGTGACTACGGGGGGTCTGCCGTCACTGTCGGCACATCGGCATGGGTGGAAAAATCGTTTTGAAATGGCGTTTGACAAGTAAAGCAATCATAAGAATTGAGGAGAGAGAATTGATCATTTACACTATAAACGGAAGAGGCTAAAAAGACTAGAGGTATGCACCCTTTCGAGCAAAAGAAATTTGAAACCTTGTAAATTTGGTTTTTGACAATATATATATGCTTAAAACACATTCTAACTTCATCATCGGAGTGGCCCCCCGGCAAGGCCCCACCGGGCAGCTTACGTTTGTTCATCTTTGTAGATATCGTTCCTCGGGAAAATCCAATCGAATCTAGTTCAATCCATCAAGCAAATATAATTTATGAGACACTCTGTACAATTATTATTATTATTATTATTATATTTTTAAATTTTTTAAAAAATTATGCTTAAGTCATTTTTTTCGTTAGTAAACAAAAAAAGAAAATGTGACAAACAAATTGGTACGACTTGCAAGACGGCAAATAAACTATAAAGCTTGAACAAACACCCTAGGTATATCAAGTAAATCATTGTGAGTAAGAATTATCCTACATATTGTAATAATACAAATATTGGGTAGCTAGTTAAAGTAGCAACTTGTTGGGGGTTTTGACTCAAATTTTTTGACTTTTTAAAGGTTGCTCTGGGATTATTGACCGTTCGAGCGGTCAATAATTCGCTCAAGTAATCTGTCGCAAATTAAATTTTTTTTTTGCAGCATTAGGGTTAGATTTTGACTTAAAGAACTTTATATATAATAGTTTTATGTCGCATAAAAACATAAGAATGTTCATAAACGTCTAAGGCACTAAAGTGAGGCTCAGTTTTGATATCAAAGAGTGTAGAGAGACTGTGTCAGGCTCAATTTGATGCTATAATCATTGTGAGGTAAATAGTGAGACTAGTACGTAATTCGTATTTTTGAGTATAGTGGATTGTTTCTTCTTTCTCGTTAAGGTAGGCAGTCAGCCAAATCACATAAAATTTTGCATTCTTGGCTGTTCTTATTTTTATTAGTTTTCTATTGTTGTGGATTAAAACTTACCTAATTTTTTGTTTGGTAGCTAAAATCAGTTAATCTTTATTATTTAAAAATTTGTGACTAAAAATTCCAGCACAACTTTGTGAGTGTGATTATTATCTATACTGTGCCATGCGTGCATTGAAAAACTGCTCTAAGCTATGGTTGATATTTTCTTTGGCAGATCAATTGAGAACGTCCATGCATATTGACTTTCGCACCCCCAAACTTGACTATGTATGACAGTTGGCACATGAATTTGATTAGGTTGCCAGACCAGACCATTTCTTCTCACGAAATTTCTCAATTTTGGTGAAATACTTCTAACTTGTTCTCTTTTTTTTTTTATATTAACTTTGTTGTTTCCTGCACAATGAAGTCCGATTGAGCAAATTACTTTGCATTTAGATGGTCGAGAACTAATTCTGAGGCGTTCTAAAATTAACGATTATATAAACTTTCAATGACCATAAAAAAACTGAAACTACTAATTCTTAAAACACAAAATCGTGACCTTTACCAGTTGCGCTAAGTACCCCTCGTAATTGAAAGTCTAGTTATTTTTTAGACTTGCATTTTCCTGGGGTTTTTTTTTTTTTTTTGAAAACGCATTTTCCTGGTTAATTAGGTTAATTTAAAGCTTGGACTGCTAAATTTGGTAAAGGATGGCTGTCCATCATGGTTCAAAGTGCTGACTCACAAGTAATAAATTAACTCAAAAGTCATGGATCAAGAATGGCAGCCCTTTGGGCCCTTACATTAAATATATGTAGCCCTTTGGGCCTTTACATTATATATATATATATATATATATATATATAGCTCTTTGAGCCGTTACATTATTATATATATACCAATTATCCACCGTAATTGGGTTGTGGATAGCATTTTTCAAAGAACCATTTTCTTAGCATTTATCTATACTGGGAGGAGGACATTTTTGTGTCCCTTTTTTAAGCTATGTTGCTCTATTATCGTATTCATTTCTCATCCTCTATCAGCTACTACAATTTTTTATTAAAGTGCTTCTATTATGAATTCTTAATTACTTCTCCATCTCCTCTCATCTTCTTCAGTTGTGATTGTACCCATCAAAAAATTCAAACTTCACAATTATTGATTCAAACACCTGTTCCTTAAGCCCATACCAAAAAGAGCTACAAGGATAAACAAATACTTCTGATGAAAAGAGACCATTCAAAAACAATGGTATGAGATAATAACTGAAAGACTCCAAGATTTTTTAATTTTTCATTCTGCAATCTTCATCAAATGGGCAAATAATAATTTTTTTACAATTAAGGTAATTCCAATACTCACCCCAAAGGGCCCATAGTACCCAAATGACCACACTTTTTCAAACCTTTCATTTGTTCACTCACAATATTCCTTTTGCCGGTGAAACATGAACTTAAAGTGAATTGATTTATGTATTGAACTTTGTCATATTCCTTTTTATTTGGAGTTTTCTAGTTTTACTTCAGTTATATTCCAAATATATAGCTTTGTTTAATTAGTGGAAGCAATCATAAATTTGTAGCCTTGATATGGATTAAGTCTAGGTTGCACCCAAAAAAAAAAACAGGATACAGATGAAGTCTAGTAAGCGAATGATTTGGGTTCTCTTGGGGTCACTAGAGGTGTATCCGGTCTTTAACTTCAGCTCCAGGATGTCCAAATGCGACGTAACTTAGGCCCAATCAGGCATGCTGAGGGGTATCGAAAAGAGAATGATTGGGTTGATAAGGGGGATTGGAAAGAAAGAATGAGAAGGGGATTCTCTGCTTAAATTCCATAAGCTTTCTGACCTGGATGGGTTTTGTTCTTGAAGGTTCCATCACTTATCCTTGGCTTAATAATTTCACAGTTGCAGACATGTTTCTAGCAACTGATGTTGAATCTTATTCGTTGATGGCTCCTTAGATTGTTTGTTTACCTGTTTAGTTTAGCCATGTCTTTTGGGCATTATTGACAGATCAAAACTTGCCCCTAACAAATTCTTCCTAATACCATGTTTGGCGGGTTGGAATGGGCTGGAATGAAATGGCCATTTCAGGTTCAAAATTCATTTCCCATGTTTGGTATCTATTTTTAAAGCCGGAATGGTCATTCCATTTGAATAATTATTCCATCAAAAGGTGAGAATACATACTCGTTGTTAGGATGTATGAAGCTTAATAAGAACCAAAATACGAAATTCTTAAAGTACGCGCTAGTAAGGCGCTTGTTGGGTGCCCGAGCAGCACCTGTCCAAGATGGGGCGCTGATACCGAGAAGCATATTAGCTAAAGAAATGAATAACACCGAAACCTACAAATCTACTTGAATTAGAGTACTCTCTCTTATAACAAATACGGTAAACAAGAAAATTCTCAATAAATTTTATTATTAAACAACTAAACGACCATAAGACCAGTACAACTTATTTATAATGGTAAAAGTCTAAAAGAATCAATTTATTAAGGAAACTAAATTCTATTAAATCTCTAATTAATAGAAAAATTTTCAAAAGATAAAATCCTAACAAATCCTTAATTAATAAAAAATTCACAAAATATAAAATCCTAACAAATCTCTAATTAATAGAAAATATCCCAAAAGATATATTTGAGATCAACTCAAATTTGATTACTAAAAATATATAAATATGTATCAAAACAGAAGGCACAAAAAAATTTCTTAAATAAAATTATGACTAAAATTAAAATATCTTTAAATGTCGCCTACAGGCGGTAATAAGACGCTCGTGAGGTTATAGAGCGCCAGACCACCCTAAGGTTTTTAGTATATGGCGCTCAACGAGCACTTGAGCGCCCCCGCGTACGTTTTAAACCTAAAGTTTTTTATATCATTTTATATTATATTCAATAGAGAAGTTAGCAGAAAGACTTCTAAGAGGCACAAGAAAAGCTTAAAAACTATTGTATTCTGTAATATTTGCTCCATATAGTAAAAATTTGAAGCATTCTGTGGACATAGACACTCTTATCGAATCACATGCATCTTATGTTTCTCTTGTGTTACTGATTCTCGTGCTTATTCTCCATTTTTGTTCACGGTCATTTGTCTCAAGATCTTGTCGAGAGTTTGTTTATTAACTCTAACAACTTGTATTATAGCTTGGTTCGTTGAGTGAAAGCGATAGTGCTGAAAAACAGAAAGATCAAGATCGGTCAAAATGTTTATCGATGCAAACTTTGAATTCTAAAAAATACAAATTGAAAACTATATGTACCCATCAAAAACAAATGGAGCCTAAAACACAAACCAGAAAAGTATGAGATTTGAGAAAACTTATTCTCCATGTCCAGGTTTGAGTAAAACAACTGATTATATAACCGAAAAATAGATCAATAGATAAATTGTTTGAATGGATATTTAGAGTAATTATTTCTGGTAGGAGATAGCATTGTCTTTTTGTAATTTGGGTCGTACATTTGTGTGGGTCCTATACACTTTTGTATGGAATCCACACAATGTGTGGCCCAAATTGCATGAGAGAATAATTTTTTTTTTAAATTTATGTGTGTATATATATTAATTGTCGAAAGAATAGTATTAACATGTTTATTATTTTTTTTAATTAAGAAGTTTTAATGAAATCGATTTATTAGAAATATATAATTATTGATAAATGTGAATGTTTATATAGGTTATAAATTTAAAATATTAGTAGAGAAATATTTTTGGAACTGCCTCGCATTGACTATACCTTACTGGATTTTCATTTTCAATGTAGTTATTTGGTCTAGTTTTTTTGTACACTATTTTTTAGTGAAGTTTTTTTTTTAATATTAGTTAAATAAATGTACTTTTTAGGTTTCTCTTGCCATGAAAATTCAAATAAGTTAAAATTTTTGACCAGAAAATAAAAAAGTTCAGATATAATTGAAAAAACAACTTAATAGGATTTTTTTTAGTTTTTTGCGCCTTTTTTCGTCTTCAATGAGCAATTTTCAACTTTAACGATCATTTGTTTAGATTCTTCTCGTGCAATTGAAATGATAAAAAGTTTAGATCAGAAATTTAAAAAATTCAGAAAAAGAACAAGAAAAATTCAAAAAAGGCATTGGAGTTTTTAGACCAAACAGAGGTATATATACAAGCATTGCTACAAATTCATAATACTCACTCATAATTTTATGTACAATTTAAAATAAATTATTCAGATTTATTGAGTTAGTACCCATGTCACAAACAGTAAATTTAGTCTATGTTTGGTTTAATTTTTTTAAAAGACTTTTTGCTTAAAAATCTTTAAAAAAGTTAATTAGTTTGGCATCAGATGGCTTTTATACATCTTTTTACATTTATTTTTTTATAAAAAAAGCCGAAAAACTAAAAAATTTAAAAAAAAGCTAATCCAAACACAAGCTTAAACAATAAATACTATGAATTTTTAGCATTTTTGGACAACTTTGGGGCGCGAACGAGCGAGCCGAGTCTAATCAAGCCAAATTTTCATGATCAAGCTTGAATTTTTTTGGTGTTATTCAAGATCGGCTTGAATGGTAGTTCAATAATTTGTTCTAGTTCTGTTAGTTTAAAAATTGACACAATCAAGCTCGGTTCGAGAAACGAGAACTCGAGTTTAACCTCGAGCTCGAGTTCGAATTTATATTCGATCATTTTTTAAAAAGTAAAATCAAGCTCCTTTTTATGAAATTAAGGAATTAAATTTAATTTTTATTTTCAAGTCACTTCATTTGAAGAAAAAAAATGAGTAAGATATATAAATATAAATTACTTGAAATGAGGTGTAGAACGAATAAAATCATAATTTTATAAGTTTTTTTACATACTTTTTAAAACAAGCTTAACGAATTTTTAACAAGTCGAGACAAATTATTAAATGAACTGTTTATGAGTTTATATATACGAACCGATTTGAACAGATCGAGCTTGTACGAGCTCGGCACGTTTAATAAATAAATTTAGTTTTATATTCATAAATAATATATTTATTAAATAAACTAAATTCAAATAAATTTACATTGAGCCAAGCCCAAATTATTCATTAACTGTTTGATTTGTTTGCACCTGTACATGCAATTTAGAGTGAGAGTTTTCTGTAACGAAGGAGACTCTCCTTTTAACAAAACGAAAACTGATAACAGAATTTAACTAACTACACCACTATCCCACCAAGTCATCACCGCCAACAACTTCTCCCTCTCTCTCTCTCTCTCTCTCTCTCTCTCTCTCTCAAATTTTATCTCTCCACAGCAGAAACACTGAAGCATGGCTTCTTCTCTGCAACTCTTCCTCCTAACCTCCATCTTCATCTCTATCACAATCGCCACCGCCATTGACGACGCCCCGCTTTCATCGCTTCCACCATCGTCATCAGCGCCATCACTGTTTCAAGACCACGTGCGCTCTTCTCTCTTCGGCACCATCCTCGCCAAACTCGGTTTCCGAGAACTCGCCGCGGCCGCAGATTCTCTCTCCACCACAGCCGCCGCCGGGACGGCGCAATGGGGAGGCCCCGTCACTATTTTCGCACCGACGGACTCTTCACTTCTCACCTGCCCTTCCTGCTCCGTCCCACTCCTCCTCCAAGAACACACCGTCCCCGGGCTCTACCCCCTCCACTACCTGCGCAGATTAGCCTTCGGCACCAAGTTCGAAACCCTAGCCACCAGCCGATGCATCACGATCACCTCCACGTACCATAACAACGACGAAAGCAGCTCCAAGTTCTTCGTCGGCGGCGTGGAGATCACCCGGCCTGACCTCTACAACGACGGTCGCATCGTTGTTCACGGTCTCCAGGGCTTCGTTTCTCACCTCTCGCCAGTTTCGTGCATCATCGAGCGACTGACTTCGCTTTCCTTCCCTCCGCCGCCGCCTATGGCGGGGTTCTTTATCATGCGCCTGATGCTAGAAGACGCCATGCTCCGACTCCGCATCAGCGGATTCAGCGTCCTTGCTCTTGCGCTCAGAGTGAAGCACTCGGAACTCTTGGATCTTCGGGCGATGACGGTGTTCGCGCTCGACGACGCCTCGATCTTCGCCGGCGGACACTCGTTTGTCTCCAACCTGCGGCTCCACATTGTGCCGAACAGGCGGTTGATTGCCGCCGATATAGAGAGTTTTCCGGCGGGTACGGTGTTGCCGACAATGGAGTGGGGGAAGAACCTGGTGGTGACAACGGCTAGCGGCGGAGGTCCGTTGGTGCCAATGAGGATCAATTACGTAAAGATCACGACCCCTGATTTGATGTATAACCTCAAGATCGCAGTTCATGGTCTGATGGTGCCGTTCGCGCAGGTTAATCAAACGGCTGCGGTGGATTTGGCGCAGACTAGACGGTGCGAGTTGGCTGATGCGGGATCGAAGGTCGCCGGAAAACCTCGGATCTGTAAGATGCTGGCCCCTGGGCCGGGGATTGAACCGACGGCGGAGATTGAAGATCGTAGTGGTCTGTGAGATTTACTTCTCTGGTATGGACTGTTTTCTACTGGAAGTAGCGTACTGTAACAAAACACCTGCTATTCTTCTGTATGTATAGCCCAATACTAGCCATTAATATGGAAACAGTGATACTTCTTACTCATCAGCTATGTTTGGAATAACAATAATAAACGATGTTTAAATGATTATATTTGAGTATAAGAATTTTATAATCAAATATAAATAAATAGTAAAATTACAAAATATAAATACTGTGTCATATTATATAGTACTTAAATATGGTCACTATAATACTAACAGCTTAGTTGCTTTTATTTGAAGGTAATTTTTTGTTTTTTTTAGATTTTTATAATATTTTAGTTTAAAGTTTTTTTTTTAATTTTCTTGTGATGAAAGAATTTCAAAAAATACGTCTCTTAAGGTCAAATTTAAAAAAACTTACTAAAAACAAAAAAATTAAAAATAAAAATAAAAAGCATGCTAAGTTAGCTTTTTTTTTCGTTTTATAATAATTTTTTTTCTGTTTTGATAAAAAAATTTATTTTAATGTTTTATTGAGTGAAATCTAAAGAAATATGCTCATTTAAATTAATATTTTAAAAAACTCATTAAAAATATAAAAAATAAAAAATTTAATCTAAACACGAACTCACAAATGGATCAAAATACTCCATTTTTCAAAGAAAAGAAAACTTTTCCGTTTCGTCAATTTCAGTGATTTGAAGTGCTCGTAATATAAATCTGATCAAAAAGATTATTTATGCAAAATTTTAAGTTGATCAAAGATAGACAACTAAATATTGCATACATAAAATTAACACTTAAAAAATATACAGTTGTTTTGTTCTTAAAGTAATACTTGTTATATATTTTTTTTTAAAATAAACATGTTCCCATATAGTCATCTATGTTCGATAACTACATAATTTGTTATATATATGATTTTTTAAATAAATCATATAATATGAATGATTTAAATTAATAAAATTAACCACGGTAAACATTCTAAGGTAAAACTAGAGCTACACATATACTATTCGACATGAACGTTCAGATTCACTATGGCTCGGTCCATACAAAATATAGTTAAATTTAAGGGAGATTTTAGCTAAATATTTTAAAAAATAAATTTTAATGTACATAATTGATAAATAAAAATTTTAACGCACAATGTCCAACTGCGTGCTTTCTTCCAAAAATACCCAGAAACAAAAAAACTTATCTGTTTTTGCATAAAAAAACAGATTTATTTATTTATTTATATATTTATACATAACAGATAAATTTATCTGTTTGCATATTAACACAGATAATACAAATAGATAAATTTATCTGTATTTTTTATGCGTGCTCTTAATAAGACAGATAAATTTATCTGTATTATTTACACGTGCTTTCAATAAAAAATGGATAAATTTATCTGTATTCTTTATACATATTTTAAAAGGTACAGATAAATTTATCTGTGTTCTTTATATGTGATTACAATAAGACAGATAAATTTATTTATTCAGTTATAATATCTTACACGTACTTTCAATAAGATAAATAAATTTATCTGTATTCTTTATATATATTTTGAAAGGTACAGATAAATTTATCTGTATTATTTATACGTGTGTTTACAATAAAACAGATAAATTTATCTGTGATCTTTATACGTTCTTATAATAAGACAGATAAATTTATTTGTACAGAGGATATTTTTGTCTTGAAAAATCATATGAGCATCAATAGAGGATCTTCTGTATTAAAACTTTTATGTAAATGGACTTTACTCGTTAGGAAATATTATTATGTTAGATAAAAAATAATAAATGAGCTATAAATTAGATTATTTACCAATTTCTCATAAATTTAAACTATTTATTTTAAATTTAGAATAAGATTGTTAATAACTTCCCTAAATACATAGCATTTTTAATCTGGTGCATCCTATTGGGAACCAATTGTTTTTGGCATGCTTCCAAATTGCTTGGATGATACAAGCTATATCATGATTTGGTTTCCTGACTTAAATTTGACGTAAAATATTTTGGCTTAAGATTTTGTCATGTTATATTCGTTTGATAATTTTTAAGCTTTTTTAGCATGTGTTAAGCCTAGTTTTTTTAAAAAATTTTGATTTTTTAATTTTTGACTTTTTTTTATAAAAAAAAAATAAATGTAAAAAATGTGAAACAAATCAATTAATTATAGTAAGAGATCAGACATAAGCTAACTTTTTGCTTATTTTTGTTATTAATTAAAAATACTTATATATATATTTTTAAAAATATTATAGTTTTTATTATACATATATATATTTTTTTATAAAAAGTATATATATTTTAGAACATACTCATCAAAATCTATCAAATAAAATCTATGTTAAATATAAAATAATGTAAAAATTTTAAAAAAAACTACAATAATTTTCATTTAACTTAAAGTTTTTTAACTTATTGCCTTACTGTCATTTAACTTAAAAATAATTTAACATAAATAAATTTTTATCTTTAAATCACTTCTATATTTTTCCAAACTTAATTTTTATTCTTTCTATTGGTGACATTTTTAATATTAATTAAGTTAATTGAATAAATGGTGGAGACTAGTAGTTTTTATATATAGAAGATGAATATATTTATGAAAGATGAATGTTATTATTAAATTAATATGTATATACATAAATGTATAAATGCTATTATTAAATAAATGTTATTTATTCATGAATGTTAATATGTATATACATTAATGTTATTTATTCTTATTCATCTCCCTTCATGAATGGATGTATTTGGCCAATCATCCATTTATGATCTTATCTTTTCGTTCCCTCATTTTTCTCCCTATAAATAGATCAACATCTATTCTGTTTCCAATTAAGAAGATGAAAAAAAAAGCACTTGCCATACAAAATACTTCAGAGATTACGGGCCAAAGAAAAAGTGTTCTTGTTTGTGAAATTTTGGATTCTACAATTTATGCAGAGTTTGTTTGAACCACACAATGATCAGTTAGGCTATTGTATCCTGAGGTAGACAAGTCAAATCTTAAAGTCTGCTCATCGGTCTTGGGTTTTGCCAATCGCAGAGGATTTTAATCTCCTTAAAGAGAGCGAAATATTCGCACGTCAGCCTATTTTAGTGTTGCATGTTTTTTCTAATTATTGTACCTCAAAAATATTAATTTATTGGTATTTTTCAACAATTTTAAGAAGATTCAAAAATGGAGCAAGCACCAGAAAAAATAAATGAAGGCACTGGCGATTTCAACAAGTCCTTCCGTTTCAAGAGAGCTCATTTCAAGAGGTGGAAAGGAAATGTTCAAATTTACCTTAACCTTCTCAAGGTAGCTTACATTCTTACCGAGAAGAATCGAACAAAATTGCTACCGAGGAGATGACTGGCGAAGAATAAAAAGCTCATGTAGAGAAAGTTGAGAAATATAACAAAGATGAGTAGAACTGTTGCTATTATCTTTTAAATTGTCTTGCGGATCATTTTTATAATTACTGTGAAACAACTTACTCTTTTACTAATAAAATTTGGAAAGGTTTATAAGGCAAATATGATACTGAAGAGGTAGGTGCAAAGAAGTATGCTGCTAGCCGATTTTTTCGTTATCAAATGGTAGATAGAAAGTTTGTTGTAGAGCAAGCTCAAGATTTTCAGATGATAGTTGCAGAAATGGGATCCGAAGACATTAAAATTAGGGACAATCTTGTGGTGGCAGGAATCATTGGCAAACTTCCATCGTGGTGGAGAAAATTTCAAAAGTCAATGCGCCACAAGCAAAATGAAACATCTCTAGAGACTTTGACCACACGCATCTGTGTGGAGGAGGACACTAGAGGCTAAGATGCACTAATGACACAAGAGGATAATGGACATTCCACAAAGGTAAATTTAGTTTCTGTAAATAATAACAACTTACCCAAAAATCAGTTTCCTAAGAATGCTTATATGAAACCAAATAAAAATAACTTCAAAAATCGTGGTAAACCACACTTTAAAGGTAACCAGAAAAATATGAACCAAGGACCCCCTCCACAAAATCAACATTACACTCGATGTTATGTCTGTGGCAAGAGTAGGAATATGGCTCGAGTTTGCAAGTTTCAGAAGCGTAGCTCTTTTCCTCAGGCCAATGTTACCGAGGAGCCATTTGTGGCGATGATTACAGAAATTTTTATGGTGCAATCTATAGAAGGGTGGTGGGCATACTCTGGTGCTAATAGGCACGTCTGCTTTGACAAAGATTGGTTCAAGTATACACTCCCTTCAATGAAGAAAAATCAATTATGCTTGGTGATTCTAGTAAAATCAAGATCTTTGCCAGTAGTAAGGTAGATTTGAAGTTCACCACTGGACGAGTGCTTATTTTGAAAGATGTGCTTTACACTCCGTCAATGAGGAAGAATTTGGTGTCGAGTTACCTTTACAATAAGGCTGGTTTCAAGCAAATTATGAAATCTAATCAGTATATGATAACTAAAAAGAAATTTTTGAGGGTAAGGATTATACCTGTAATGGAATGTTCAAACTAAACGTTGAGATTAATAACCATCTACTAGTTCTGTTTACATGTTGTCTTCTTTAAATTTCTGGCATGTTCGCTTATGTCATATTAATAGTAGATATGTGAGAATCATGAGTGGTTTGAGATTAATTTTAAAATTGACAAAAAAATTTGAAAAATGTGAAGTTTGCAGTCAAGCAAAAGTAACAAAATGATCTCATAAAAATGTTGAAAAAACTACCGAATTGTTAGATCTAATTCATACTGATTTATGTGAATTTGAAGGAATTTTAACCCGTGGTGGATATAGATATTTCATTATTTTTATTGATAATTTTTCAAAATATACTAATGTATATTTGCTAAAAAAATAAAAGTAATGCTTTTGAGAAGTTTAAAATTTTTCTTCAAGAAGTTGAAAATCAACTCGGTAGAAAGATAAAAAGAATTAGAAGTGATAGAGGCCGAGAGTATGAATTTTCTGAATTCAACTCGTTTGTTCAGTTTTTTGGAATTATTCAAGAGATTACACCACCATACTCATTTGCTTCAAATGATGTGGCTGAAAGAAAAAATAGAACATTGTTTGATTTGATAAATGTCATACTTATTGATTCAGGTGCTCCCTCAAATCTTTGGAGTGAGGCAGTTTTGACTACTTACTATGTGTTAAATAGAGTGCCACATAAAAAGACTAAAATTATACCTTTTGAAAAGTGAAAGGGGCATAAGCCAAATTTGGGACCCTTAAAAGTTTGGGATTGTTTAGTTTTTGTGAGACTTGTAGATCTTAAAAGACCAAAATTGGGAGCAAGAACTATCACATGTGCTTTTCTTGGATATGCAGTAAATAGTGCAGCCTATAAATTTTTGGATATAAAAAATAATATTATTTTTGAATCAGGTGATACCATTTTTTATGAAGAAAAATCTACTTTTAAATCTAGAAATAGTGGGGGTCAAAATGCTTTCTAAAAATATTTCAATTGAACCAAGTTCTTCTAATCCTCTTTTCAAAATCAAGAAAATGTTGATGTTGAGTTTAGAAGAAGTAAAAGAGCTAGAGTTGAAAAAGATTTTGGCCATAATTTCTATGTTTTTAGTGTAGATGACTCCCCTCTTAGTTTACAAGAAATTTTAATATAATCTGATACTATTTTTTAGAAAGAGACTGTAAATGATAAGATGGATTCACGGATTTCTAATCAAACATGGAAAGAGTAATGAAATATTTATATGGTACCAAAACTTATGACTTGTTTTTATAAAAAATATCCTGTTGTACTTGAGGGATATAGTGATGTCGATTGGAATACTTTGTCAGGTGATTTTCTCTCTATCACATGTTATATTTTTACACCAGGTGGTGGTGAAATATGCTGAAAGTAAAAAACAAACAAATTATTATTGCTAATTCAATAATGGAAGCTGAACTTATAGCTTTGACTTCAGTATGTAAAGAAGCGAATTGGTTATGAGATTTGTTGCATGAAATTCCATTATGAGAAAAATCAATTCTTCCTGTGCTAATTCATTGTGATAGCACTGTCGCGATTGGTAGAATGAATAGCCGTTACTACAACGATAAATCCAAGCCTATAAGAAGAAAACTCAGTACTGTGAGATTTTATTTGAGTAGTGGCATCATAAATGTGGATTATATAAAATCTTGTGATAATCTTACAAATCCATTCACCAAGGCCTTGGCAAGAGAAATGGTCTGGAGTACATTGAGGGGGATGTGACTTAAACCCATACAATCATGAACCACGTATGAGGATACCCAACCCGGGGACCAGAGATCCTACAACCGGGTTCAATAGGACAAATGAATCATCAGGTGATCGGAATAAAAAATGCACTATTTTTTATTCATTCATATGGTGTGAGTGCATTTATCCTGTAATATTTGGAGGGGTGAGTTTTTTGAAGCACTCTTAACGAAAATCTGCAACTCGTATGAGTAGGGTGTTAAAATTACAGAAACACCCTTAATGAATTTTGCCTATGTGAGTGTGGAAATGGAGGTCACTTTCTATGAAATTAGGGCTTAATCTCAAACGTACTCATGAAAGCTGGGATCAGCACAAAGTAGTAATGTGCTAGCTAATAAAGCTTGTGTCAACACCTGAATTATTATATGTGAACATGACTTTTTTATTTTTCCTAAGAAGTCATAGTTCAATGCAGAGCACACTACTGACTCTAGAATAGAGATTATTGTCTCACTAATGAAGGTTCAATATAGAGTACACATTCATGATGCATAATAGTTCATTTTTGCCCAATAATCTTCTTTTTCTTTTTTAAATATTAAAAATGAGTGGAAGAGTGTTGGTGATATTTTTAATATTAATTAAGTTAATTGAGTAAATAGTGGAGACGAGTGGTTTTCATATATGGAAGATGAATATATTTGTGAAAATTGAATTTATTTAAAGAAGATGAATGTTATTATTAAATTAATATGCATATACATAAATATATAAATATTGTTATTAAATGAATGTTATTTATTTATGAATGTTAATATGTATATACATGAATGTTATTTATTCTTGTTCATCTTTCATTCATGAATGGAAGTATCTGGCCAATCATCTATTTATGATCTTATCTTTTCATTCTCTCATTTTTCTCCCTATAAATAAATCAACATCCATACCGTTTCCAATTAAGAAGATGAAAAAAAAACAACACTTGCCATACAAAATATTTCAGAGATTACGAGTTAAAAAAATAGTGTTCTTGCTGGTGGAGTTTTGGGTTCTACAATTTATGTAGAGTTTATTTGAGTCACACAACGATCAGTTGAGCTGTTGTATCCTCGGATAGACAAGTCAAATTTTAAAGTCTGCTGCATCAGTCTCGAATTTTGCCAACCGCAGAGGACTCTAATCTCCTTAAAGAAAGCGAGATATCCACAGCTCAGCTTATTCTGATGTTGCTTATTTTTTCTAATTATTGTACTTTAAAAATATTAATTTATTGATCTTTTCCAACACTTTCTTTCTTAAAATAATTGTAACCAAAAGTTGAACTTTAAGCGGATTTACCAGACTCAAAATAACGATTGCCCCGTAGAAAATTGAAAAGCAAATAAATATCTTTTTGAACTGTGCGATAAAACAGTGAAGGTCATGTATAGCATGTTTATCAAATTCTTTAAAAATTTTAGACAAATTTTAGCTTAACAATTTATTTTTATTTTATTTTTTTGTATTTTAGCTGGCTAACATTTTGAATTTATTTTTCAACAAATTCTCTATTATTTTTTGTTCTTTTTCAAAATCTCATATTTCATTCTTTTTAATTTAGAATTTTTTTTATTGCCCAACGTCACAACATTCAACTATTAAAAATAATATTTTTGTATGTTTAGCTAGTTTAATGACTTGTTTGATCTTAATAAAACAAATTTACGAGTTTAATGTAGTGCATTTTAAAAAAATTAGTTATCTATCTTAGTTTTAAAAAATAAAGATGCCTAGTTTGATAGTGATGCATCAACGATTCATACGATGATGGAAATGAGCAATACTACATAAGCTCATAAAAATACTTATAATTCAAAATAAATGATTTAGATTTTTTAAAATTATTTGTTTTTTTTCAAATTATATTTTTTTATCCAATGATTAAAAATAATTTTTCAACTCTTATTTTATACTTTATCCCACTTTAACAAATATAATATAAATAATATAGTCAATTATATTGACCTTCCAAGAGATTTTTCGTAAAAACAGAAATACCCTCTCAGCTTTTTAAAATGACACCGACATTTCCTACTTTATCTAACAATACACACACCTCTCATTCATTTTATTTGTCACTGGCATAAAAAAAATGTGAAATTATATATAATTTATTGCTCATTTTTCAATTTTGCCCCTCTTTCTCTCACTTGCAGGTTTTTCTTTTTACTGCTACTTATAAATAAATATATATATCTATCTATATATAGGTGGAGTCAGTTATTTATATATATCTATATAAACGACTTTAATTATCGAAATGGACCATAATGTGATGTTTTTGTGTTTGAGTTTTCGACAGCTAAAAGAATCTCTCTTTTCTCCTGTAAAATATCGATGCACAAAACTTTCTCTCGCATGGGGTTTTCTAAAGATTTTAATGAAAAACACAGAGATGATTCCAGAAGCAAAGCTCTGAACAAAACGCAAACAACTGGTACACTTCTCTTTCTTTCTAAATATATTTGCATAGAACATGTGTGTGTCTAAACTTTTGGGATTATGAAAACAGGTTCAACAAATAGAGAGTTGTATTTACGAAGTTCTGACTATAGACCGTTAGGAATCCCTGAATCACATGGATTACAAATTGGCTTCGCTTAAACCAGTTCATGGAAAGATAGCTTTGAAATTTCTCAACTGGGTTATTACACAACATGGTTTGAAATTTCTCTATTAAAACATTCAATTTGATGGTTTTGCGAGGGTTTAGGCCGTCGATTTATACTTGTAATATGATCTTGGTAGTGATGGCAAAGAAATAGTCTTCACTGAATTGGTCATTTTTAAGCAAATGCTTGCGAGGAAAATTTGTCCTAATGTTTGTACATTTAATATACTGTTACATGGTCTCTGTGTTGGTGGAAAGCTTAAAAAAGCTAGTTATCTCCTTACGAAGATAGAAGATGCAATAAGCCAGTTATGTTCGTATTATAGTTACTTACAATACTTTGCACTATTGGTATTGCAAGAAGGAAAGGTATAAAGCAGTTTATGAGTTGATTGATTGCAAAAGTTGTAAGAGAGAGAGAGAGAGATAATTGGAGGGAACGAGCGGCGGAAACTGGTTGGAGCAACGAACGGCCGTGGAGAGAACTAGCAGCGATGACTGGCGACGGCGACATCTAGCCGAAGCGAGGGTTCCATTCGGTGAGTGATTTCAGTTCCATTAGAAATGGCAATAGGGCCGGGCCGGGCCGGGAATTAGTTCTCCTATTTCCATTCCATTCTCTATTTGATCGGAGCGGAGACGAGGGAAAATATCGGGAAAGTAACGGGGAACGGGATGTGTACGAAAATATTTCGAGTATAATTTTTAAGATTTAAAAGAGTAATATTAATAAAAATTATAAATAATATAATATTTAAAAAATAATAATTGATGAATTAATATAATTAAATATACAAAATATAAGAAATAAAAAAGAAAAATTAGAGATAAATATAATATTTTAATATTTTAAACTTATTATATTTAATATATATATATATATATATAATGTAATTGGGGGCGGGGCGAGGAAACGGGACAGGAAAAGAAAATACCGTCCTTATTCCGTTTGTTATCGGGGGTGGGAAAAACACTACAAAGTGAGGCG
>JAOTRH010468577.1:0-27291 GCA_034768845.1 Heliamphora exappendiculata | reverse complement strand
AATTCTTCTTTTGATTTTTATCACGTCTTTCAAATGTGCCCATGTTTTTGGATATTCTGCCAGAATTTCAAAACATTCTACTATACACATTGATGGCCTTAGGCATCAGTGGTTATTTCATATAATTTATTTGTTTTGCATCATCCACATTCTCACAAAATTATTTTTATATAATACCTGACCGCTGAATTCTAAAAAAATCATTAAATAATTGAAAAAAAAAGAAATGGAATTTGTGGTTAAATGCCTGCAATGCGCCACCGGTCTGATATAAACATAATTATGCCTAATTTATGTCAATTGTTACTCTTTGGACGATGTTAATGCTGTGGATGGATTTGCAAGTGCCACACTGTTTATTCTCACTGGGTATTTTTTTTGTCTTTTGCGCCATATACTTTGTTTTTGTGTGGGTCTTAAAAATGGAGTCATGGCATCATCATTAGCCTATACTTAATATTCTATTCTCTCCCCAATTGTGTTTGTGTTTGCTAGTTGTTTTGAAAAATTTGTAAGATAAATGAGCACCCCACGTTTATAGTTTTAAGTTGAAAACTAGCTGGCTAGTATGGTGTGAACAAACTTTGAATCGGTTTGTGAAAAATTGCTGTTACTAAAGATATTCTCGCTGCTGATTGAGTACTTGCTTGTACTTTTACATTTAGGAATGACTGTCATCTTCTCTGAGATTCTGCCAAGCCTATATTTTGTATTTTTTATGCTCCAGTGAAGACTACTCGATTTCTTTATATGATTTTGAAATTATTGAAAGTTATTCCTAAATTTAGTTGCACTTGGTTTAGAATAACTGTCTAAATTTCTGAGGTTCTGATAACCTATATTTTGTATTTTTTTGTGCCTCCGGACGACAACATTTGTATTAAATTTGGGAAGTTATCCCTAAATTTAGTTGCACTTGGTTTAGAATAACTGTCTAAATTTCTGAGGATCTGACAACCTATATTTTGTATTTATTTGTTTTGAGGTTTTGAAAACCTATATTTTGTATTTTTTTGTTCCTCAGGACTACAACACTTGTAATAAATTCTGAACTATAATCCGGACTACAGCTGGGAGAAATATCTTTACTTTTTTGCTAGATGTTTAATATGTAATATTATCTGGACTACTGTTGGGAGAAGTATCTTTACTCCTTTGCTAGATGTTCTTCGTATCACTGCTTATTTATACCTTCTGGGGATATCCTAACTTCAATTATTTGCAGAGCCAACTGGCAGGCAATTTTGTGAAGACTGTTCAAAGTGATTATTCAGCTTCACGTGAAAGGATATTGAAGAATGGTTTGTTTTCTGTACATTGCATGTATTACACTATTAATGCCTCTGTCTTTAAATACCTTAAGATGGGGTAATTTTTCTAGTTTGATTGCTCGTGTAAATAAACTCCCTAACCACTTCTGTGCCACATATTTTATTGGGTCAGGGCAGTCCTAGTCATAGTTGCCAAAACAAAAATCAAATCGTAAATCAAAATAATCTTCTTTTTGATTTTTTTTGAATCAAATTGTGAAAGCCAGAATTTGGTTATAATTTCTAAAATACATAAACAATATATATATATGAGTAAATACCAGAGATATAATATGAAAAATTCTAGACACAAATCAATGAAAAACTTATCTGGAACGCTGAACGCTAGTGTAATAGGTAGATATTTGTTCTATTAGTAAGAGATGTGGCAGCTTCAGCCTGATCTCTTTTCCTATGTTACATTAGTGATTATCTATAATATAGGAAAATCCATGTTACACTGGTGATTATCTATAAGTTATGAAAACCTATAGACACATGTATATTATGAGTTAGAGGAAATGAAAATTTAAGATCCATCATTGAAGATGTCAAAAAACTTCAAAAATCAAGTCATCGAAATGAGAAATTATAAACCATATGCATTTATGTATGCTATTCCTTTTGCAAGTAGAAAGATGTGAGTAAAGTTGTATCAATTACTTGGTAGTTGGTGCATTAAATAGAATCGTGCGATATGCATGGAAAAAACATGCGATTCATGCTTTAATTGCTTGGTGTACTGAACCGAATTGGGCAATATGTATGTGAATTGTTCGATAAAAAAGATGTTAATATATAAATGAGCCAATGTAGGATAACTGTGGCTAAATTTGATGTAAGAGAGTCGTAGGATTAGGCTTTTGGGGAGTTCGTTATATTCGGTTCTTAGTGGCTGGAAGGATGGCAAACTTTGGCCCTTTTAGGGTTTATCTAGGGCAGCAAGAGGATAAAAGGTTTTTGATAAAGGCACCACAAGGTTTTAGGGATTGTGAATAGTATTTTAGCTATGCTACATGGACTCGGGTATGGGTGTTGAGTATGGATATGCGTCTCATATCAAGGACACAACAAAATATTCATATTTTTGATATGTTTTTTTTATTTTTCATTTTTTTATTTTATTTACACGCCTATAATAAACATTCCATGCATAATATTAGAATTAAGGTATAGTTTTATAGTAAAATCGAATTACTAAATATGCTTTCTCGGTAAATGTTTAAACTAAAATGTTGGACACATATTATACCCTTATCTAAGTGTCTAGTGTACAATATGGGTACTTTATACATTTAGAAGAGTTTATGTAAAATAGTATATGAGAACACCAAACTAAGGTCTAAAGTTTTCTGAAATGTCATAAAAAATAATGGATGATTGATCAAAGACTGAAAGGCATGTAAACTAATATTTTTAAGAATACAACAAATGGTGATCAGATCTATTATGAGGATTTAAGAAGTTTCAGAGTGTAGAAACTTACAAAAAAATAAAACAGGAAGAAAGGAAAAGAAATCATGGACGGAGTAGCCAAATTCCCTTGGACATCAATCCTATGGTTAGAATTGCATTACTTTATCCCAAGATGCTTCAAAAGATCTAAATATATACACATGCTCGGGCCACATACATATTGTGTTAGAAGACCCAAATATGTGCATGTATATGTACACATATTGTATTGGACTAATTGCATTCCTTTATGTAGAATTCAAGGGTTCCCAAAGAGAGTGTGTGTACACATTGGCCATGTTTGATTGCCTTACTAGGTTGAGTAGGATTGCCAATGAGGTAGGATTGGTGTAAGGATTGGGAATGAGGGAAATTAGCAATGACTTGTGTTATCTATCCTCATTATTTGCTAGGTAGGATTCTTTTTATACATGTTTGATTTGGAAAGCAAGGATTGGATTAACGTTTCAATTTTCCGGATTTACCCCTCTATATCTTTAACCCTACCCAAAGTATTTTTTCACACTTGTTGCAATTCCCAGTGGCACACTGAACTAGTTAGCATGCTGCCATTTAGTCACACACTACCAACCATATGCATGGTATGCATAAGTTGTGTCTAACACTATCAATTAGCCAAAAACACGTCAATTCATCCAGAAACACAATTAGAACATCATTTGTTTTAATTGTGTTTCTAACCATCTAAAGAGTGGAAGACAGAAGGAAGCCTCCACCGTGTCCGTTTTCTCCTAACCCGCCGGACTATCCCACTTAAGTAAAAACACTTTTGAAACAAGCAAACCAAAACAAGCAAAAGAGTATGATATCAATGCATTCTAGAGAGAGAGATGGAGATCTAACATTTTGGCGTCCATCAATCATGTGGTGCGCTGCCGCAAGAAATCCACTAGCCTTTTTACCCGCCATAAAACAAGAAAAAGAGTATGATATCATCGCATTCTAAAGAAAGAGATGGAGATCCAACATTTTGGCGTCCATCAATCATGTGTGAGCTGCCGCAAGAAATCCACTACTCTTTTTACCCGCCATGCCCTCTAACCTTTCTTGCAAGGGCTCCTTACCATTCGAGAATACTCAAATTCACTTGCTATGCATGTCAGGAGCTATGGCTTCACCTACCATTCTTCGGCGTGAAAACTTGACCTGGACATCAATTATGCATCTATTTTGCATCCAGAAAATCATGATCAACAAATCCCACCTCACATGGTTGCCGCGGTAAGATGTCTCAAATGACAGTGACAGGAGTAGAGATGGGACAAAAAGTTAGAAATGGTAAGGTTCCCTGGTGTCACGGGGCGACACTTTAGTGACGCAACGGAATTTTTTCCTGCGTGGCAATCGAACTCCACCAAGCCCGAATCTGTCTATTTTCTGACAATCTGAGTATTTTATGTTACCCGGTTTTCAAATTTCTTTTCAAAGGCCCATGCTTTATCAAGTACGAACAAACTCCCCTCATGGAAGTCCCATATAACTAAGATACCACCTGACGACTTGACGTCCTAAGTTGCAAACCGAACGGCACAGTAGCTTCCTTGCACCAAACTCATCCTGAATAAGGAGCTCGCCCAACTGAGGTTCCATATTCGTTAGGCAGACAAATAACACAGACGTGCTGACATTGATGCCGGACTTAGCTGACAAGCTTCTTAATGTGTAATGGGTCAGTATAGCTCATTTCTGAAAGTCAAGGGTGCCTCGTACCCTATGTGACGCCAATGGTCACTTTCGTGCCCACGGCGATGTTTTCATGCGTACATGCGTGCTAAGAAATGCACATGATGTGTTACCTGAGCAAGGCAATATCGATCTTTAGGCCAAAAGTGCATTATGCCAATTCACTCGTCAAGCTGCTCGACTCATTTCATAGGCTTATGCGTCCAACAATAGCATCAAAGTGTGACTCTAGCCGTAAGCCACACATCTTAGGCCACAGGACCCCTACAAGCAATGTCGAATCCATAGCATGCAAGTAGGTCAGCACACAAGGCCTTTCGGTGGTGCCTCGGTAGTCTAATCGGGTTAGGACACTCAAATAAGAGAGATAGTCCGCAAGGTAAGCGAGTCGGTGTCCACAACCTCCTCCTTGAGTTCTACGCGCGATGTTTAAAGCCCCCGGATCCTCCTGGTTGACATCGTCCATGGGGCACCCGTGCACGCATGGAGACCCTGTAACACCTCTATTTGGTGCCTAGAACCCGCCTCCAATCCTGCATTGGGGTTGTCCACTTCAGTGCTTAGTGATGACACGGGAGAGGGCTGGTAGCTGACACACCACTACCCCCCTATTAATAGCTTTCTTAGCCATCTCCATCTTAGCAGGAGGAAACATCAATCTTCTTGAGGAGTCATAATAGATTTTCAAAAATATTATTTATTTTTAAAATTTTTTCAAATTTCGGCCCAACACATTAGTTTAATAGATGAAGCTATCATAAAAATATCAACTATATCGGGCATCGTTTGAGACCCGAAAACCCAATGCCAAACTGTTGCATGTCGTGCCCGGCGCCGGGCTATGCTGCCTACGCACGCCCCACTCTGCACTCATGCGCACTGCTACTGTCTTGTGCTGTGCTGCTGCATGCCGTATGGTCTTGTTAGAGCATCATGACACATTTAGGGTTAATGCTGCCAGTACTCCTGAACACTGTCGCGGGCCTACTCTGGGCTGTCTTTGCCACGACCACGCGACATCACGGGATTGGCCTTATCAAAGGGCAACCCGTGACATTCTCCCCCACTTGAACCATCAACGTTTTCGTTGATGTTGCACAAAGTGCAAGTGCCACATGCTAAGCTCCACTTCCCCTGAAGTTGCTTCAACATCCACCGATTACCAACAGTCCGTCGTGATAACTGCTACCAACATCCATCCGGTCTTTCTCAGTACCGGTCTTTCCTCTGAGAAGGTTCGACTCAGACAAAGCAAAGCTCCTCTGAGCTGACACCATCAGTCTTCACCTGATTCTGCAACAGTGCTCCTCTGAGCTGATCTCTATCTTGGCATTACTTGTTGAACGGTTCGTTGTTAACAACACTCCTCAATATTCCTCGGTCAATTTAGAGCTTGCTCCTCATAGCTAAACTCAACTCAAATGCTCATCTGAGCTGTCAAGCGACTCCTCACCTAACTCTTGTGGATGCTGCTCGCGCCACCATACCAATGGTGTTAACTAACAAGAAATGGGGTATTGCGCTGCTTCGCAAAGGATGTTATTGGCACTCCGTGACACCTAGGCAGTTTTAGTATTATAGTAAAATAATGCGGCTAATATAGTCATTTACTCGCCAATCTAGATGGACTGGATTGGCAATTGTTGAGAGGGGTTTAGTAATCCATCATTTTTTGTGGGATTGTATTCCCATCATAGTATTAGTCTAGCACAAAAGTTTGGAAGCAAATTTGTTATACTTGCGCCTAAATGCATCTTACTCCAATCCATTTATACACAAGTAACACAACTACAATCAATCCCAAAATCTGGAATTTTGGAGTTCTGTTTTGATGTTCATTGGTATTGATTGGGTTTTTCAGAAAGAGATCTATGATGTTTTAGGATGTTGAAAAGGGTTAAGAGTGTCGATGAGTTGCAGGAGGGCGTAGCTTTTGATTCCTTTGTGTTAAATGGGATTGATCTAGTTGTAGCGGAACAAAAGTTCTTTTAAGGGGACTGAGTTGCCGCTTGATAAATTGAAAGGTATTGTCCTTGTTAATTTGTATAGTTTGCTGTTTGAGCGATGATCACTGTTAGTGGTTCATACGTAGCTCTACATATATGGGTCTTGCTAAACCCTATATAAAAACTTTGGGCCCAAGACCCACAAAATTGAACAATTAATTCAAGTCTCTGCAATTAAACATGATCATATTGTATTAGAGTAATTACACTCCTTTATGTAGAAGACTTAAAAGGGTTCCGAATATAAAAGGACTTGAACTCCTATTTGAATAAGGCCATGTTTGTTAGCATTTTTTTTTTCAAAAATTTCTAAACAAGTACCCTAAATATGTTTTTGTTTACAACATTTATAACGATTTAGGTGTTTTCAAAAATTTTGGATACCAAAACAAAAGGTGTTTTCACTTGTTTTCAAAACAAAATTTCATTTCCTCCTCCTCCCTCCTCCACTTACTCCGGCTACGGTCACCACCATCAAAAAACCTCCCTCCTCCACTTACTCCGGCTACGGTCACCGCCATCAACAAACATGTTTAAGCCTACAAAACATGTTTTTTGTTTTTGATGTTTGCAAATATAAACAAGAATTGGTTTCCTGTTTTCCGTAAATAGAAAACAAATAAACAAAAGCGTTGCTACTTAAGCGTCTGAGTTCGTAAACCCATCTAAACTTGCTAAAACCTCATAGATTCAAAACTATCTCTATAGTCTATGTTGAAAAATCAAAAATCAAAATGTTTCTAACCTAAGGAACACTGGAAAACATTCTGACTATTGGCCAAATTAGTCATAGATAAGGTTCTATGATCACTAAATACTGAATAATATAAGGTTCTTAACATGCGCTGCCTAACAATTGACCAATTTCCAATTTTTTTTAGCTTCATGTAATTTTATTTTATTTTTCTCTTTTTGTGGCCTGGATCATTACCCCAAACCTTTCTTATATCATCTTGGATCATCAGAATGGATGTTATTGATTTTGTTATTTAACCATTATGGATCATGGAAGGTGAGTGGGAGTATGGTCGGTTTAGCGTATCTAGGTTCGGAGAAGGTTCCGAATCATGGGAGAGGGGCTGTGTGAGAGTAGAGGAGCCCTTAGAAGGGGTGGGAGAGGTATTACGAGAGTTGGACAGAATTTGTTTTTGTAGAGACAAAAGAACGAGGCGTTGCAAACTAGGAATTTTAAAATAGTGATTATGATACAAAAATAGTGGATTTATTTTTTCCCTACCTGAGTCTTGGGGAAATTATAAATCTTGAATAACTTATAAAATCAAAGTATTAATTGAATTATCTTCTTTGCAAATTAATTATCTTACTTGGTGCTTATTTAAATATTATTAATATTTCCAACAACTTTCACAAAATAAATAGTAACAATAGATGTGAATATCCTTTCTAGAAAGGTAAATGAATAATAGGAATATGACAACGTACAATTATACCTCTAATGGATACAACTTCTCTGTTTGGAAAATAAGATTTAATAAAAAGATCTACGGTGTAGTATTGAGGTATAACTATATATGCCCTCAAACATTAAAGCAAGTAGAAGAAAAGAATTAATAAATAATTACCCCAATATGGTTTGGCATTGTCTTTGTATTACAATGACAGCAAGAGACCAATTGATGATAATTTAAGCATAATTATTTTTAAAAAAAGTGTAGACCTAAAAGTATAAAATTGTTAATTAATTAGTATTGATTGATCTGTCATTTGAGAGAGAGATGGGATAAGCAGACGAATCCTCCCATTTGATTATGGCTTTTTCAATTTTGAGAGTTTATGTTTTGTTACCTGTTTTTTTTTTGTGGGCCCTGTATTGTGTTTTTTTACGTAGTATCTATTATATTATTACTTCTTAATTGTGTATAAGACTGTAAGTAGCAGGGTTCTAAATTGCGATATCGAAAGACGTATCCGTATCGGTAACATGGTCATGTATCGTCCAAGATTGGATAATATCAACCGATACATTAGTAAATATTGGTATTGGAGACCCAGACTCTTGATACGTATTAGCTAATACGATACGTCAGGGATGGTATCTAGAACCCTGGTAAGTGGATACGTATATAGTGTACTTATCTAATTATCGCAACATTCATTTATTTATGTTAGAGAAGAAGATCATAGAAAGGAAGAGAAGAGAAAGTGTAAAAGAAGGGTTTTCGGTCTAAAATGATTTGTCTTATCCCAACATCCACGCATTTATGTTAAATAATCAAAAAATTACTAGTGCCCAACTGCCCATCTCTAAAACAATAATCAAAACTAGCAATATTCACCTTGTGGGAATTTTGCCCTTTTCTTTTCTTAGACAACTCTTCAGGGTAAGAACATTATTGAGGACTTTCTTTTTGATTTCCTATTTGGTGGATACTAATCGGTGGGCCTGGTGGGGAAACTAATTTTGTTCGCCCCCTCCATCCCTCATTCGCTTTGAGACGCCTTTATCCTTCAACTCTTGCCTCGTACCAGAAACTATGAAGCCTAATGAATAGAAAGGTTACCTACTGGGATCCACCTTCTGTAGTATGATTGGTGCAGGGCCACATCCTTGAGTAACGATGAATGCATTAATGTTCCTTTGCATACGCTCAACTCACTTTCTTTTCACGTCTTTTCCATTTCCAGCCTTCAACTTGGATCAAATCTATCCTGTCTACTAGTAGGATTATTTGGTTTATTGAATAGTACAAACCATAGCTAGAGCTACCACTCTTTTCAATAGGGGAAAGAGAAGTTAGGAAAGAACAAGAGATAATGAAAAGAGAAAGGAAAAGTGGTGCTGCTAACATTTTCTTTCATTCCAACAAAAAATCTCTCATAGAGGCAACCCTAAGTATATATATGGAAAATCTGAGCATTTGGTTTTCCAAATTGCTTAAGTACAATATTTTAAAGCGATGCCATTTAACCTGTCATGCATCTTGCAAGATACCGCTATGGTAAGGTGATGACCATATGAATATTTCCAAAAAACAATACCAAAGTTTCATGCCCCAAATAGATCTAAATCCTTGTGCCCAAAACAAGAGGTTACGGATAAAACCCTGTGTGTGTTTGACCTACTCTAATTTGGAGTTGAAATGTTTATACGATGCATTTTTATATACTAAGTTGTGCTGTTTCTTATTCCTGCCTTGCTTTTATATCTTTTCAGGGTGGGAAAAGACAACTGTTAGCTAGTTGCAGCAAAAATTGTCATGCTGGTCAACCAGTATTGTTGTCATAATACTTCAATAATGCCATTTTAAACTTGAATATTTCAATTGCTAAGACTAAAAGATTAAGTGTAAAGAAAAATAGAAGGTAAATACACAGATGGATTATGATAAGGGTGGATAGCCGGCAAGGGGCAAGACACTTGAAAGGGAAGCACAGTGCACAAGGCTTCCGCACTGCACGGTCTGGGAAGTGGCAAGACACCTATCCAACTCAATTCATTAAAGCCTTAACTCTCAGCTAGTTTGGGCTGGCTATCCTAATCCGTCTTGCCATATTTTGTTTTATTTCATTCTCGCCACATGTATGACAAAAGAAGGATGTGATTTACAAACCTTGGCACTAATTTTTCAACTATATAGTTTAAACACGTTAATCAGGAACATGTTATCATTTGACAATTCCCTTATGTTTTTACTGTAAATCTCATCTGGTTTTGCAGCGTATGATGATATGAACAACCTAGCAAGAGGCTTGGAAATGGATGATGCTGCTACTATCCTTCGCCCTGCTGTAGCCTTCTATACAGTATGGTGCTTTTCATCTTAGTTTTGTTACTGATAGATATGTAGTTTCTTATCAGCTTAGATCTCTGAATCCGCTTTATCTTTCAAAGATTGCGCTTGAACGGAATTTCACCAGGGGACGAAGGAGAGAACTAGTTGAGGCTGCTTGTCTTTACATTGCTTGTCGGTAAGGGATCCCATCTCAAGTTGTTTTTACTTTTATAACTATCTGAAACAGTGCAACACAGGAACCGTACAAAATGTACACCAAGAAAACTAAACAAAAGTAAAACAAATTTGGTTTCATTGTTGATGTACTTGAGAAGATATAAGATACCAAAAAGTAGCGAAACTTGCTTCAACTAGAAGCCGCTTGAAGGGAATTTTCACATGCAAGTATGGAGAAAGGATTGATTTGCTCTGGGCTAAAATTAAACCTCTTAAACGTGGGGTGCTGATAGCTCATTACATTTAGCTCTATTAAAAAAGTAGACGCTATTTAGAAGAGAGGCTAAAATATTCAATGACAAAAAGTAGACATCGTGTAGTGGTGATTGACAAATGACATTTAAGATATTAAGCACAAGATTGAATGAAAGTCGTGCTCAATATATCTTGAAAATTTTTAAAATATATCAATCAACACACACACACACACACACACACACACACACACATATATATATATATATATATATATATATATATTATATTTCATTATCAATAAAGTTCAAGCGGGTGAAGTAATGTTACCTTGAAATTTTGTATAGAAAGATACAACTAAGCTGTAACCAATTTTGTTTAAAACACTAGAAAATCAAATATCCTTAATCTGCATTGTCAATAGAATATTGATATCCCATTTACCAAAACTGTGCGAATTTGATGAGAACCAATGAAATTTAACAATCTTTGCGGTTAATTATAAAATAACATTTTGATTTTCTCTCCCCCTAGTGGGATATAAGGAATGGTCCTTGTATCCGATATTATATCCCATTTAAGACCCAATAAATATAAGCATATGAGTACAAAACATGTGTATGTACAATTTTCTTCTTAAACTTTTGTTTGTTGTTCGTTTTTTGTGTGTTACGGGTGGGGGGGAGGGATGCATGGTCGTTTTCACCCACCCTTGATGCCATCATTACTCATGCAATCATTTTCTAGGTTGATGTTATTAGTTTGATATATTTCCGGTTCATTTCTAATAGCGTTAGTTTTTCTGATAATTGGTGATTTAGGCATCTAGCATGGTATTAGAGAGCTTTGGTTCAAGGAGGCATTAGATTTAAGTTTTGTAATTCTTGTTATGAATGTCATTGTGCACTATATTCTACTAGCGTTGATGTACCTTGTTCTGCTCAATCCTGTTCTACTGGATCCATTTCTCTTTACGTGCGAAACAGAGTTGCATGTGAGAGGGAGTGTTAGCTAGGTTTGTATTGCTGGACTAATTTTCTAATAGTTTAAGCTATTCGACAATTACTGGTCTAACATTTGCAAGAGCTTTTTTTTTTGTTTTGGGTATAGTAAAGCATCAAGGTCCTACCTTGGCTGCAACAAACCATGCAAGTGGAATTTTATGAACTATTAGGCTGAATGAGGGTTCTAAATTGCGGTAGCGGTAAGGAATATGTGATAGGGGTATTAGATAGTATCAGTGTATACATTGGTAAATATCAGTATCAGAGGTCCAAAGTCTCGATATGTACCGGTTGATACGATACATGACGCTTGATGTTTAAAACCCTGGTTGAATCAAGTAAACAATTAACATTCCATGAATCTTGAAAATCCGAAATCAAATCCATTAAAATATTGTATGCTAACACCATTTCTCTTTCTTGTTACATGATGCTATATGATGGAAACACAAAAAATAAAGAGGAATTTGTTTGTGGCAATTATTCTTTGTTTGAAACCAAATAAATGCATTGCCATGGAACTTAATTTTTTTGTTGGTATAATTAAAGGCATTACTAAATAAGTTTTTCACAGAGATGGATTACAAGAAATGTTGGCTTAAAAAATATTTGGAATAAATTTGACCAAAGAGTCGGTGAAGAATAATATCTAGAAGCAAATGCATTTAGGCCATGATCTTTTTTTTGTATTCTTTGGTTCACCAGTAACTTTGTAGATGATCATAGAAAAATGAGAGGAGAGCATGGTTGCTCAAGTCAGAAGATACAAATGTTGTTCTACTTTTTGCTTTTATGTTTGGAATACTTGGGAACATGCACGCGGGGTGCAGAATAGTTTTCAGATATCTTGTTGCAATGATGTTATGTTCTTACAGTTTCCCCTTGCTGAACTTAACTCAACACACTAAGACCTTATCTCAACTATTAAGGGCCAGCTACCTGAAAAGTTGCATCACGTTGTGTTTTGCTATTGAGTTGAATCTTTTGAATTTTGATGCTAGGTGCTTAGTCAGACAATTTTTATTTTATTTTATGGGTTCGATAAAGATCTTAGTCAGACAAGTTTTGTGATGGATATCTAGGTAATACTGCATTTCAATTGTTTTTTGCAGGGAAAATAAGAAGCCATTTCTTCTTATTGATTTCTCGGACTACTTGAAAATAAATGTGTAAGGAAACTTTTGTTTTATCGTGAAATTATGATAATTTGGCTCCTAGTAATCATTTTTTACCCTTTACCCCTATTCTTCATTTGTCTTACTTTTTCTTTTTTCTTTTTTTCTTTTTTCCTTTTTTTTTTGGGTGAGGGGTGGGAGTGGGAGTGGGAGTGAGTGTTAACTGTTGCTTTTGCTTTCATCAAATGTGTTGCAGATATGTGCTAGGAAGTACTTTTTTGCAGCTTTGCAAATTATTAAGCCTTGAGGAGCACCCCATTGTTCAGAAACCTGTTGACCCTACCCTTTTCATTCATAGATTCGCAAACCGTAAGTATCTGCTCTGACATTGACACACTGTTTAGTTTGAATGCTGGAATATCAGATGAGATACCCATACATTGATTTTTCTTTTTTTTTTACTGAGTTGCTAATTTTCTGAGACTCTTGTCTAAAATAGCTAGGGATGGTTAGGTCAATATATGATTCAAATATGTTCTATTTTTGAAGTGTAGAAATAAAAATGCCAAAAGAAATTTTTCGTTTTTCTATCTGCCTTGGACGAAAATAAGTGTTTTAGTTCCTTTGGCATTTTGATTTTGTAGGAGCATTGAATTGATTTTGCTAATATTGTGATGGTATACATTGAGTTAGAATACATAAGTGCATCTTCTTTATTGGCAGAAGCAAGTTGCAAGATATAAATGATGAGGGAGTAGCTAGTAATATGTTCATAAACAATACATAATAATACTGGACACCGAAGAAGAATAAGTTGGAAGTTATAAATGCTGTGAGAATGGTTAATAATTTATTTTAAGTAAAATTCATAGTAACAGTGAATGCCAAGAAAATGTAAAGAGAGAAAAAAAGAAGAACTAAAGAGAGTTCGGAGTAGAACAAACTTTGCTTCTGAACTTACCTTGATTTTAGGGTTTTTTTTTCATGTTCTCTCCCTATTCTTTTTGATTTTCTTCTCTCTTCTTATGATGGGTAATGCCTTCCATCTCTTTTGTTTCTATTTTTTACCTATAAGAAACAAGAAAATGTCAGCCATATCTCCTTTATATTTGGTTGGTTAGTACTCATTGGTTTCCTAATCTAGCGTGATAATCCATCTTCGGTAGTGGTTCTTTTGGACCTTATGGAAATAAGGATCCCGATTTTGGAATGAATCCTTTTCTTCTAAAGATTAAGGGATGTCAGAATCTATATCTTAATGTCTTTGGATGTTAAGAAACGAAGCGATGGAATAGCAATTTTGCTTTTAGGATATGCATTATGGGCAACGGGATTTTTGTTAACTTTTATTTAAAAATTTCGATTTGTTAGGAATTAAATGTCAGAAAGTGATATAATGTATAAAAATCCTGGGTCCATATTTTATTTTCGTTTTTTAGTTGTTCAGTTATGTCTTTTGGGGTGGGGGGTAAGTTGGGTTAGAATGAGAGTCCTACTTCTCATTTCGTCTTTAAAAGGCGTCCTGGAATGCTTTTTGATGTTGTAAATGCACCTCAACAATGGAATGAAGGAGACCTAGAATCACATTCCCATTTTTCCCATCCCCATTAATTCCATTAAATAGAATCACCTCTACGGTGGATTAGTTATTGAACATTCCTAATGGTGGGTTGAAATCCTTAGCACTTATTTGGTTCAGGTCTCCATTGATGAACAGTGTACTCGTTGATTTTCATTAATAACTAGCTACACTTTACACTTGTCAATTCTTTTTAGCAGCATTAACGCTTTGTTTTATTCACATAACATGTGATGGAGAGGAAAGGGATGGGAAAATATCAACATAAAAAGGGATGGGTACAGGAAAGGAACAGCAGTATGAGAGAAAATACAGTTATTACATCTGTGGTTGTCCAATAAAAATGTGAAGTATAATAAATTCCAATAAACACTTTCGTTTGATGCTTAATGAGAGAGGATCAGCAATTAACTGTTAATGCATGATGGATTTCCGATATTCATTTACAGTTCTATGTTCATGTATTTTAGCTAAAAATACAAATGTTAATTTCTCCCCCATTTTCCATAATATCTATATATATGTTTTGCCATAAATCTGTTTCTTCTTTTTTTTGCTTCAACAAAAGAATAAAAATGGAATTGGAATCCTCTGCTGCTTCTTTATCATGTTTTTGAAAGCCAAACGGGGCTAAGCGTCTTACAGTAAACACTATTAATTCTTAAGCTGCTGCAGGCTATATGTGATTTATGCTGTGATCTTTGATCTGTCCGATCTGCTGAATTTAATAACACTAAAGACTCCTGTTGTCATCTTTGATCTCTTAATCAATCTGATGAATTTAATAAATTTTAAAGAGTAAGGCCAAATTGACCAGTCCAATCCTTTCCCATTTATGCTCATTTGTACATTTGCTAGACAAACCAATAGAGGATGACAACTGGAATGGTACAATTGAGGACTTCAATTTTGGGGTTGTGTACTATCCAGGATGAATCAGATTTCCTATCATGCTCTTGCTAGTTTGACAGCCACCCCTCTCCTAGTTACTCCTTCTCGTACTGAGCTTCTGCTTGCGCGCTTGACCTTTCAAAAGAAACAGAATAGAACATATAGGTAGGAACTCTACTAGCATTAGGAGCTTTATTCAATCTATTGAAGCAATAAAATTGAAATTCATTATTTTGAGATTGTGTGGGGCTGCTCTATGGACACTTAAGAAAAAGAGAAAAAAATTGAAATATCACATGGAGCAGGCCATCAAGAAAACAATTAATAGTGTACACTTAGCGATAACCAATAGTGTGTTTCTCAAGGGGGAGAGCAGTAAGCTCACAGGTATGATTTTCATGAAGAGGTCTCATCTCCTTATCCATTGCATGTTTCTATCCAGACAAAGCTTACTCATAAGATGATGAAATAGAAACAACGGATAAGGTTGGAACGAAAGTCTGTAGACAAAGGGATAGATGAAGATAAGAAACAAAATGAGAAATAGGGTGTTGGGTGCAAGTATGTTTACATCGCCGCAAAGCAAGAGGCAAATCATCAACATGTGGAGTAGGAGGAGTTGCAGGAATCTTTGAGAAAGAAGATTCATTCGGACCATAAGAGGCAACCATTCGATCCCAAGTGTGCTGATGGATTTGATCATCAAATAAATGTTGACCTGAGGGGGGAGAAGTATGGCATAGACTCAACGAAATGAATATAACATCACAACTTGCCAAATATATTCGAGAGATTGGATGATAGCAACGGTAACTCTTTTGAGTATGGGAGTATCTAAGGAAAACACACTTATGAGCCCTAAGAGATAATATTTTGTGACCAGAATCAAGAAGGTGGGCAAAAGCAACACATCTAAGCACACGAGTAAGGGAAAACCAAGGCTGATAGGAGACAAAAGAGAAATAGGAGACATATGAGTTAAAACTGTAAAAGGCATGCGAATAATAAGAAGACATGCAGTGAAAACCCTAACAACTTCATTTTTTTTGGGTACATGCATATTAAATAAAAAAGTTCAGGCAACATTTAATAACTGGCGATGCTTGGGCTCAACTATGCTATTTTGCTAAGAAGTATGTGCACAAAAAGTTTGATGAATAGTACCATGAGCACCACAAAAAGAATCAATCACGTAATAAGCATATTTGAGATAACTATCAGAGCGAAAGATCTTAATACATTTACCAAATTGAGCAAGGATCTCATTATAGAATCGAAAAATAGTTTAAGGTAACACAAAAGAACAGTCACACTTGGAGTACGGGAAAAAACACTTATAATCACGTGAATAATATGAAAAGACTAAGTTCGACGGTTATAACTACTACAACTGCTACTAGGAAAAGAACTATGGTGGTCCTTTCTAAGTTGACAATCAGCACACTTTGAAGTTAAGACATGACTCAATGTAAGAATAACTAACTTTAGTTTCATGCCATAGATGGATGATCCAAATGGAAATGCCGTTGAAAAGGAGTAAAAGTGGTGCTCAATGCAGATGAGGTGGGAGAAATAGTGTCACGAGTGTCCAAGTAATAAAGACCATACTTCGCATGCTTTGAACTAATCATTTTCTTAGTTTTGAGGTTTTGAAAGAGATAAGTAGGAGTGAAGGTTATAGAACGATTTAAGGATTTAGTTAATTAATAAATTGAGATTAGATTAGAAAAAAAGGTTAGGATATAAAGACTAGAGGTACATATAGGGAAACAGTGGGATAAAGGACACCTTTACCAAGGAATCGCTGAGAGGACCGATAAGCTAGAATAATATTATGCTTAAAAGAAGTGAGAGAACAGAGAATTTACCTATGACAGATAGCTCTTGAATGAAGAATCCAAGGTGTAATTGAATTGGCCACATATGCAACATTAGTTGAACTAGCTATGATAGTTGTGGAAGATGGAGGAAGAGCCATCCGCAATGTCTGAACAACTTCACTAAGCTGAGTAGTAAGGGCATGGGCATCACAAGAACTAGAATTAGGAGAGACATGCCTAGGAAAAGGAGAAACTATTTGTGACTGTGGGTGTGTAGGATTATCGGACACATGGTGCACATTATCGGGGTTATCATATTTTGCCTAACAATAGGGTTCAATGTGGTTAATATCACCACAATGATCACATTTTCATGTCACCTTGTCCACTATTGCAGCCTCCTCTGTGAGAACCATGACCTCTATGGCCAGTACGAAAATCACCACGAGAATTATCGTAACCACACCACTAGAAACCAATGCCTAAGACTCTGAAGAAGAAATAGAAGAACTAGGCATGGGATAACTTTGTCCTAAGGGCGAAAGCAATAATCGAGTGTAAGCATTACCGGCAATAGGTAAAGTTGGAGTGTCTAAAGTATGATCCTTAAAGCCACGGGGCTCGGAATCTAACCCAGAGGGTAGAGATGCAATGATGAAGTCTTCCAATGCAGTTTCTGCTGCTCCAATTCTGTAGTAAATGGTTGATATTTTGACAATTGGTCCCATAAATTTTTAAAGTGCTGTAGTACTTATGCAAAGACTCCCCAGAGTGCATGGTAAAAAAAAAATGCTTATAAGCTCATATACTTCCAAGAGAACCCCAAATCTTCTTAAATATATCACATAACTCAACAGTAGGAGCGGCATGAGGTTCTAAACTATGCTATAACCATCCTATGACAATAGAATTCTCTTGTTCCTAGTCAGTAAATTTGATATCTCCTTGGGGAGGTGGATAATTTTTTATTAATTTTAATAGACATTTTTCATGCAAAAAAAAAAATAAATCTTCACAGCTTGTGCCCAAGCCAAATAATTGGGAACATCCTGCCTTTTGGATGTAATTGATCTTGGAAAATCATCATCTTTAAATTGTGTTGGTTTGCTCTCAGCCATTGTGAAAAGCAATGAAGTAATGAGACCAAGAAAATTTTAGAAACTTTAAATCATCACGAAGGCGATCCAATTGAAGAGAAATTTACCAAACCAGAAGCAAATCTGAAGCAGCAATTGAAGGTAAAGGCCAGTAGTTGGGACCCAAATATGTACCTCAAAACTGATAATCAAATACTAATTCGGTCCCTATAAAACCAGATCAAAGCATTGAAACCAAAAAAATTTACACCAAACAGTAGATCCAAAAAATCGACCTAAAAACCCAAAAAATAATTCAAAAATAGAAAAAAAAGTTCTAGAAAACACCATTAGTATAAGGAGAAGACGAGATAAAGTGTGTTCGTTGCACCTCAACATTCGTACCAATCCTGAGGTCATCGTTGGGATGATTACGTTAGGAAGTTGGCAACAGCTTTCCACTATCCCTGAATTTGTACAAGGTCTTCCTAGGTGGGGATGCATTGATATCGAGTTGAGGTTCTAAACTATGCTATAACCATCCTATGACAATAGAATTATCTTGTTCCTAGTCAGTAAATTTGATATCTCCTTGGGGAGGTGGATAATTTTTTATTAATTTTAATAGACATTTTTCATGCAAAAAAAAAAATAAATCTTCACAGCTTGTGCCCAAGCCAAATAATTGGGAACATCCTGCCTTTTGGATGTAATTGATCTTGGAAAATCATCATCTTTAAATTGTGTTGGTTTGCTCTCAGCCATTGTGAAAAGCAATGAAGTAATGAGACCAAGAAAATTTTAGAAACTTTAAATCATCACGAAGGCGATCCAATTGAAGAGAAATTTACCAAACCAGAAGCAAATCTGAAGCAGCAATTGAAGGTAAAGGCCAGTAGTTGGGACCCAAATATGTACCTCAAAACTGATAATCAAATACTAATTCGGTCCCTATAAAACCAGATCAAAGCATTGAAACCAAAAAAATTTACACCAAACAGTAGATCCAAAAAATCGACCTAAAAACCCAAAAAATAATTCAAAAATAGAAAAAAAAGTTCTAGAAAACACCATTAGTATAAGGAGAAGACGAGATAAAGTGTGTTCGTTGCACCTCAACATTCGTACCAATCCTGAGGTCATCGTTGGGATGATTACGTTAGGAAGTTGGCAACAGCTTTCCACTATCCCTGAATTTGTACAAGGTCTTCCTAGGTGGGGATGCATTGATATCGAGTTGAGTTGTAAATAAGAATTTAGGTTATGCAGTTGGCGAAGGAGAAAAAAAAGAGATGGGAAAGAGAGTAAGATAGGTTTAGGGTTGCATAATGAAACACTACGTCTTAACTTGTATTTGTACTAAAAGTAGAGAATTACAAATACGCCCCTCTCGATAATATATGAAATAAAAGAAACAATATGGAAATAACTCTAAACATATTCATATTTGTTTTTGCATTCTATACGAGTATTTGAGGACATGATTCATCTTATTGTTAGAATGTCGAAAGTTCACTGTTGTTTGCATTTCCAAAAGTACACATTTTTGCCCATATACATCTCCAATAAGGATCTAATCAATCCTAATCCTTTTTGCTATCTATTGGCCTTCAGATTAATCATGGAAACCCCAAGTTCCTTAATTTTAGGGCCCTCAAATAGCCTATGTTTCTAAGGTTTAAAAGGCTATCATTTTTGGAACTGATAGAATTTCTATCTTGAACCTTTGGGAAATCTTGACCATAGTGTCTTTAAATCTACGAATTAAGGGAAATCCATCACAAACTGCAGTTCTATTTAGTACAATACATTGTTTGGCCAACTAAAATGAGAAATAAGCGTGGGGGACAACCAGAGTGCACTTGTTTTTTGGTGTGCCATTTGTTTAGCTAACTATATTTTTTTTGTATCTAATCATTGGTTGAGTTATATGGACCATACGGTATATAATAGATTAAATGGGGAGATAACTAATACCATAGGAAATGTAGTATGAGATTAAACTTTTTTGAATTATTCCTCACTTCATCCAATGGTTAAAAATAATTACACCTCATTATTTAATTATTTATTGCATCCTAACTAAACAAGTATAAATAATTTTATGCTACATAATTACATCATATGTAATATTTTCCCAAACCATTTTATTCCGCTGTATCACTTATCCATCACAATATTTCTTAATCCTAATATATCCAATTATTTTTGCATCTCTTTATCTAACCGTATTACTTATACCTCCCAATTCCACTTCTAATCCCATCGTTTCCAATTCCTTCTAAAGTAATCCAAAAAAATAAAAAAGGCCTAATTATAGTCACAACCTCATAGTATGCGACCTTTATCACATCAATATATATACACATATATACATATAATATACATACACTATTTTTTCCAACACTATTCATATTTTAAACTTTTTCTTTAGGCATCTTATCAAAACTTGTTTGTAATTTATAAAAATCATACGAAGATCTGCTCTTCTCTATCTATACTTTTATATTATTATTATTATTATTATTATCTTAATTATATTAATTTTACAATTGACCTACCAGTTATAAACTCAAATTGATTCTATGACACTATTGTTGCAATTATTATCCAACACTCGGTCTGTCTCAATCTCGCACAAGTTCGTTGTGAACTCATCAATATAATACCTCTCTAATTTTTGTAGTTCATTTTTTCTTTATTCTTCTTTATTTTATATAGTCTAATAAAATAGTTTCCTTTCTTTTGTTAGGCATTCTTCTAATCATTACTATCTTGTTAAATATTTATGCGAACTAGAACATTCATACTCACCTAAGCATATTTGCAACCCTGAATAGGGATACCATTTGGTTATAAAACTAACCTTGATTTTCTTATTTATGTTACAACTTTTCCGTTAAACTTTCATGTTCTACGACACAACTTGTGTTCTAAATGTTTTTTTATTTTATAGATTTTCAAAATAACTTCCCTTTTCGTTGTTCTTCTCGTTCTTCAATCTTTGTGGTTCGATGTTGCCGTTCAATTGAATATCTAGTGTCATTATTCATGTCGTGATGTTAAACTCTCTTCGAGGATAACTTTGCAATCTTTACATGTTATGCGGTCTTCTTTTTTATTAAACGCCATAAGAAATAGGCTTAAGTCATCTCGTCAAATTCGATAACGCTTTTCTTGGTTTAGTTCACACAAATCTGAAGAAGTTATCACGGACGAGTCACATGTTGGGAAACTTGCACTTGTGGTTCTGGTCGGGATTTTCCTGAGGTATCTAATAACCTTGCTGCGCCACATGTGGGGAAATTTGCGCGTGTAATTTGGGCTTGGCTTTCTTGAGGTATCTAATAACCTTGCTTCTGTTCAGCACTGGTGCACCTCTCCTCACTACTGCCCATTTATTATGGAATAACTTTTTTAAGAGGGACAATTTTTCATACTTTTGCCAATTTTCTTGAATGTTATTTGACCAAAAGTTAATAAGTGTTCCCTCATCTCTTTTGAAGAAAATGTTCGTTACTACAAAGATCAAAAGCTAGTTTAAAAATACCCTTCGCTCCTCATTTCATTTGCGTAATTCATATCCACCATGCACCCTCTCGTATTCTTGCTTTTCTTTTCATTCGTGACAATTGAAATCTCGATAATTATCCTCTCATACAGAGGCATTTTTGCATTACTTCATTCATTTGATCCCAGAATTATCCTTTAATACATTCATCATCAAATCAATTATATTTTCGCCAATGATAATTTTAATTGACATTATAATATGTCCTTTCCTTCTAACTGTTGCTATATTATCTGTGAGGTGTTTAGCTACTATTCTCACAATCTCTATCTCAATAGTAATTACAAATGCATATTGCAGGTTTAGTGGGAGATGGCTACATGGGAGTTTCCAAAACTGCACTTCGCATCATAGCTAGCATGAAGCGAGATTGGATGCAGGTGCCATATGAATATATTTGTATATTTTGTATGATGTATGAAGCTGTTTGAAGGTGCCATATGTATATATTTGTATATTTTGTATGATGTATGAAGCTGCTTGATGGATTTTTGGTGTAACGTGGCATTGTTAGTGAAGAAGTAATGCCGTTTTGACTGATTTTGATGTTTTCTCAGACAGGGAGAAAACCTAGTGGGCTATGTGGCGCTGCATTATATATATCTGCACTTTCACACCATCTCAAGTGTTCCAAGTCAGAAATTGTACGTGGAGCTTATATCTTTTGTTTTCTCTTTGGTGGTTAAAATGTTAATGTCATGTTCTTTTTTTTTTGGGCCGGCTGTTGATCTGATAATTTGCTTTTATTTTATCATAGCTGGTGAGCTACTTAATGACAACTCAGCAGTTGATGTATTTATGCCTGTGTTTTGATTTGAGAATTGTTTACACTTGTAATGCAGCAATGGGCCCTAATTTCAAGGTCCAAATGTCGCAATAGCTTCAAACTCATTTTTTTATGACCGATAATTCCAATAGGCCCAGTTTGTCATCAACAATCTCTGGATGCAAGCAATCTTGCTGCAAACCACGCATGTCGGTTAAACCTGAGTGTTCTGTGCCTCGTTATGGTCAATCATGTGAATTACGTATAGTACCCCATGTTACAATAGGTGGACACTAATATGTCATGGATTATTAACAAAGTTTTATTGGTCAACCTACCCAAAATGCTTTCTCAAATTGCGAATTTCAAAATAAAAAAATGCCTTCTCAAATTGAAAATTTCAAAGTAAGATGCAAAACACCAAGTCTACATGATTGTTGTCTTTTTGTTGAGACTACTTAAAGGCCTTAAGAGATTGAAATCTTTAGTAAGCCTGATTGTTTTCTTTTCATTGCGACTCCTAGGAGGCCTGATTGAAAGCTTTAGTAAGCCTGATTTTTTTCTCTGTTGAGACTCCTAGAAGGCCTTAAGAGATAGAAAGCTTTAGGAAACCATGGCTGAGTTTCTTTAATCTCCTCCTCCTCTTCTTCTTCTTCCTCTTTGAGTTGCTTTCATCTTTAGTCACGTCTATTCTTAGACAGACCATCGTACATAGTTAAGTTTGTGATTTGTGTATATCAATTTCTATGATGCTGTCTTAGATCTGTTGAGGCCCATAATTCAAATAGATTGTGGATTGTTTCTGTTCATTTTAGTTCCGAAATTTATGGTATATATTACTTAATATAAGTTTTGAAAACAAATATAGGACTTTTAGATTCACAAAAAATGATTGTGTTAATTTGTGCGCGCGCGCGCGTGTGTGTGTATATATATATATATTGTATAATGAGGTTTAAGTAACTGAGGCTTTCTATTTCTGTTTGTCTGATGAAAAATGTAGCTTAGTATTCGTATTTTCTGTTGGAGAACTAACTTCATTGCCTCAAATGTAATGCATGACTGAACTTGTTATCAGGTCAGGATTGTTCATGTTTGTGAAGCAACACTGACAAAGCGGTTGATTGAGTTCGAGAATACAGAGTCAGGAAGCCTGACGGTATGTTCACTCCAGTATGGCATGACATCATGAGTAGCTTACGAGAGTATCAGTGACAGCTAACATCTACTATTCTTCAATTGCTAGCTAAAATATACATATGTCCAGATTAATTTATGATTGGGCAGAGAAGAGACAACCTGGTGACATGTCCTTGGACTTGAACATAACTTTCTCTCTTTCTCTCTGTGAATCAATTTGCATAGCAACTCTGATACAAAAATGTCATTGCCTAGTGCACCCTTCTCTTGTTTCCAGCGGGTATTGGAGACACCTTTTTGTGGAGTTTGATTCCCATGGCAAGAACTAGTGCCACAATGCTAGGGTTGGATTTGGTTGGATTTGTTGGAGTTGAACTTTCCTCTGATTTTGTTAGAAGGGGGCTCAATAAATTATTCTTTTGTTATGATTACCTTATGTTTGTACTGAACTACTGTTCTCCATCTAACTGAGGATTGTAATTTTCTCAACTTGTTTTTTAGTTTAAGAAAAAGTGAGGTTTCAAATTGTTCTGTTGCTAATCCGAGTTTGCCCATGACAGATTCCATTTGTGTGTGTGTGTGTATTTTTTCTTTTTGGTGTGAATTTGAACCTTCCTAGCTTTAAATAGAAAAGGTGTTCCAGGAATAGAAAGACAGATGATCCTGGTTCATGTCTTTAAATTGGTAGAGTGTAGACCCTGGACCACTCACATTAGAGTAAATGATAATGGGGCATTTATCTGATGCGGGCCTCTGTAGGGATTTTGGAACCATGTTGGGAAGGAGCTTTTTGAATGTCAGTAAGAAGAAATTTATTAACCCTGCAACAAATAACATTTCTTAAAGATTAGATAAAGTAAAAGATAATTGGGAAAATCATTCTAGTCTCAAATAATATTTGGTGAGAGGATCCAAGGAAGCCGGGGTTTAAGCTGAAGAAGCGTGAAAATCATGAATTGAGGTGCATTTTCTATCTTCCCCTTCAATAGTTCTTTTACATTCAATCATCTGGACTATTCATGGATGAAAGCAACAGTGGGCAACATGTATGGTCTTTTCAAATTTGGCATACCGGTTTAAAGTCTGGAGATTTTTGACTGCACCTAGAGTGATTTGAACCATGGATATGCCAACAATCAACAACCATCTTTTGTTACACGCTTGAAATTGTAAAATGAGATGCAATGGTCTCGGTTTTCTTCAACGCACTTTTCACTGTTGGTATCCCAAATGATAACTTCATTAACATAATCACTGTTATTAATTGAGCACTCTCTTAGGGGTCATTCTATCATTTTTTACTAATTTTTTTTCCTTTTCTTTCATGATAAGCATCATATGCTGTTAAATTATGTCCAGCATTTCTGTATTTTCCATCTGAACACCAGCATTTCTACCCGGTCTTGAATTTATGAATTTAAACATTTCTTAATCAATTGCTCTGTTTCTAGATTGAGGAGTTCAACAAAAAGGCAGAGGAACTTGAAAGTGAGTATGGTTCAACCAGCCAGCCAAATAATGGTTTTAAAGTATGCGGGACAAATGAATTGCTTTGTGAACACAAGGGTAGTGGAAAAGCTCCTTTTGCTCATGGACTTTGTAAATGTTGTTATGATGATGTAACTCCTTGCTCCTTTCATGGAAATCTATGGGATGACTAGCCTTGAACATTATGATTCACGCTGGTTCTATTTTATATAGTTCATAGAACTTTCTGGAGGCCTTGATGGAGGATCAGAACCTCCAGCTTTTCAGCGTGCTGAGAGGGAGAGAATGACCAAAGAACATGCTGAAGACGATACTAATGGTTCAAGTTTTGTTACTGTTCCTTGCGAGGGGCTAAAATCCAATGAACAGGTATATTTGAATGTTCTCACTACTTTTCCCCTTTTTGCCTTGTAAGCTTATTTTAAAGTTCATGATGTTTGACATTTTTCCTGTTCTTTCCTTTTCTTTGTCTTTTGTTTCTTTTGTTTTTTTTCCTTTTCTTTTCTGCAAGTAAGACATCATATAGAACTGGAAAGATATGTGCATCCACAGGAAGCATATGTTAGGCAACTGCATCTAAGGATGGAGATGGTGTAAACACCCTATACATTATAAAAGCAATGTGTGCGAAATGTAGTAAACTAGACATGGGCTTAACCTAACATTTTCAAAATCAATCAATATCCAAACAAAATCAAACCCAAATGGAACAGACATTATAGAATTTGCCAAAAAATTAACTGAAACTGGAACTCTTCTCAAAACTACCCAAAAAGCCATGCCCCATCTGACATAACAAACCCTAGAACAGCTAAACTTTTGCCAATGAAGCCTAACCACACGCAGCCAGCAGAATGTAAAAGCAATAGCTCAGGACCAAAATGCAAACCAACATCAGTTCGGCATTGCCCTGACCCTTGTTACCTTGACCCTTGTTACAAAGATCACACCTAGGGACCAGTTTATTCGACAGTTCTAATAACCAAAACAAAACAGCAAAACAAGCACAGTACTACAAGAGACAGCAAAACCACACAGCCTTGGATAGTTTAGATACTCTGCTCTGATACTTGTTCAAAACCAAGGTGTAGAAAAAATTGATTCGGTGATCCATGCTTGCTGAAGCCATATATTCTGCAGATCCTCTTAAATTCTTTTAGAGTCAAATCTTCTCCTCACATTTTCCACATTTCGCTTATAATAAAACTTCTTCCAAAGAATCCTGACCGCATGGAGCTTCAAGTTTTCTTCTATGAAATAAAGAAAAATCGCAACACTTCGGAAAAAAAAAGAAGTCTGACCGCGTGGAGCTTCAAGTTCTCTTTATAAAATGATTAAATAAATAGTTTGGCTGGAGACAGATCAGATATTTTTTTTTTCATCGTTCGGTATTTGAGAACATTGTCATGCTATTAGTTTATAAATATTTTAACTTTCTTCTGTGTTTACAATGTTCAAAATTTGCAGATATATGTTCAAATTCTACTTTTCCCTTAAAAGGAAGACTTAGTTGTTGTTACTTCATATATATTAAGGGCTCACTGTGATTACAATGTAAAAATTGTAGGTGTATATTCAACGTTTACTTCATGATAAGAACTAGTTCTACCTTAGGTCATGTTTGGTAGGCATGACTAGAATGACGTGGAAAAGGAATGGAAGTGGGAATCGAATGCAAGGTAGATGGAATGAAATGGAATGTTTATTGTCATTTTACTGTTTTGTTGCCAGTATGAAAATGGAATGGGAATGGAATGAAATTACTCTACTCATGTTTGATATGCTATGCTAGTGGAATGAAAAAAATTCAACAAAATATAATCCAACTCCCAAATATTAACAGTATCTAGTAAAGTTCCCAAAAAGTAATTCCTTTTGTTTAAGAAAGTATTTTAGTAATATGAAGTTGATAATAGATCTTTGATGTCCAAGCAAGAATGAGAAACTAACAAATAGAAATCCTCATCTAGCAAGGTTTTCAATAGATCTTTGATAAGATGCTGGTGCGTGTTGTATCTCTGTGTGTGTATACATGCACAGTTGCACACATACACTAGAAGTGTTGTAGCTTACGCAACATATGCATAAGATTAAAATATTTTAATTATGGATAATATAAGTTAAAAGTAGTGAGATTGAAAAAGGAAGAAAACTAAGGATGAGAAGACAAAAAAGGGAGGGGGGGGGGGGGGGGGTAGAG
>JAOTRH010468566.1:0-27298 GCA_034768845.1 Heliamphora exappendiculata | reverse complement strand
TTGTTAGTAACCTAATTTATTTATCGAGAATCCATATCTTAAACGTGGGGAGAATTCAGTGCATTTGATAATTAGAATCTCAAGACCTAATTTAAGTTAGGGCCGGGAGTTCAGTCAGGACCTTTAGTAGAATAAATTCTGGTTCGTACGAGAAAGGATCTAGCTCGGGGATAGAGTTAGGGATATCTACTTTTCTCGTTCGGTTAGTCCGAGTCCTATACTTCCTCGTGATCCCTCACGTAGCCCAGTATACGCACGGATAATTTTTTTATTGGTTTCGGTAATTATTTAATTTAATTTGAATGCCGGTATTACCGCCGGGGACATTTAGGGATTAAATTAAATAATGAGGGGCAATTTTAATTTTTGGCACACCTAAGGATTACTCCCTAGGTGGTCGGCCCTAACAAGGGGGTGGAGATTTGATTTTATGGAAGATATATATCTCTTACTTAATTTTAGGAAAGAGGATATATATACTTAACATAATCTTTGATATATGGAAAAATATATATCAAAATGAGGCTTTATATAGAACCCAAAAACCCTAATCCCCTCCCCATAGCCGCCGCCCCCTCTCTCTTTTTGGCAAATAATTTTGCCTCCTTGGAGAAAAGTGTGTGAAAAGAAACCAATAGAGGAAGAACTCTTCGATAGGTATCGGTGCCCAGACACCATGATCGTCGTAGTGCGTTCGGGACATACGTGAGAAGGTTATAAGGTCGTCTTCAACGTATTCGGGACTTTTTGAAACTTTTCGACAAGTTTTATAAAGGTATTATACTATTAAGATTAATATAGTTCTTAGTTTTCATGAAAAATGCATACGTCGTTCTTTACGGTCATGGTGTCGGTTCAAAATTTTTTCGCTCCAACAATACTTGTTCTTAAAAACCTTGGTTATATATCGAAAACCCATTTTTATCGTAAACTCAACCAATCAGTATGACGCTTACATCCCAACCAAGGTGTAGTAAAGTAGGTATATCCATAGCCCAAGAGATAAGAAATTTGATGAAAAGGTTCAATATTGATGAAAATATCGTTTTTCAAAGCATTAGGCCAAAAACGGGTAAAAAATGGTTAAGAAAATTTGACATACCCTCACTATTTTTATCATAACTTTTTTTAGAAAAAGAATTTTCTTGTGAGAGTAGTCTTGTTGGAAAAAGGACATCTGAGACTTCGATTTGAGTATAACAACAACCCTATTCGGAGTCCGGATGAGGGAGACATGATCAAAACAAGTTGGCCCTGCGCAGCTAGTCTGCTCGAGCAGACGTCGAGCGCTCGAGCACCCAACTCTCTGCCAGTTGATCGCTCGAGCAGACAGGGCTCCGCTCGAGCGCGCTGACACCTGAGAAAACCCCAAATTTTTAGCTTTTTTGTGTTTCTAACCTCAATACCTTTAGACCATCATCAAACATGTTTCAAATCTTGATTTCTACCCCAAAAACATTGGATTCAAATCTCATAGTCCCTTTTTATGCAATAATTTCCCAAAATCATGGCTAATCCTTTCTTAAAAACCCTCATTTCCATCAAACCCAATGCAATACACCCACAAACCCATCAATCTATCCATCAAACATGAAATCAACTCAATTTTATGCATATAAACAAAATATCAACCCAAATCTTAACACATATGAGAAAATCTAGATCCTACCTCGGATTTGCTCAAAAGCTTGAGATTCCTCCAAGTTCTTCCTACTAGGGTTTTGATGTTGAGAGATGTTAACTCCTTGATGCTCCATCTTCCACCTCCTTGCTCCAAAGCTTGATTTCCATCCTCGGTTACTCTCAATCTAGCTTCAATCTTTCAATTCCCATGGTGGATGGTTAGGTTTTCAGGTGGAACATGGGTTTCTCTCTCTCTCAAAGGAAGAAGTGGAGAAGAGGAGGAGAAGAGAAATGGGAAAGGAGTGTCTCACGTGGGCTGGAGGGCTCTCTCTCTCTCTCTATATATATATATACATATATATATACTCCCAACCTTTCTCCAATGTTCTAGAATTGTCTAAGCATTTCCCGATAGTCCGCTCGAGCGGACTCCCACCGCTCGAGCGGTGACCCCTGAACTGAATTCTTCGAAATTTACTTAAATTTCCACTCAATCCTCCAACTTTGCTCACATTTAAATATTTCGAATTATTCATTAACATAGCCATATTGATATCGTTTTTCACCATATATCTCAATTTCACCTTCACATATTATTAATTCCACCGTTAATGAGTAAAATTTTATAACACTCACACCCACATTTAATTTCGTGTCCTCAGTTAATTAAAAACATAAAATCATAAAAATAAACACGTATTGGGCCGTTTCAATATGAATACTTTTCAAAACATTACTTTTGTGTAAAGATGTAAGTACTTGCAATGTGTTTTATCTTTCGAATATTTCACGTTAGGAATCAAGATAATACAATAATTTAGGTAACTACCCTAGAATCTCGTAGAAAGTTAGACTTAAGAACATCCTTAAAAAAAATAAAATCATGAGAATTCTCTAAGATTTTGTTATATCAACCGAGCAATTATCCTTGAATTCTAATTAGAAGTACGCCTGATCACCATTTCTTCTAATGGAATGTCTAGGAAAAATTAATCGGGTTGAGTTCATTCTTTTAAGACACCAACTCCATCAGAATAGAAATTGCTAAATCTTTTGTGCAAAATACAAATTTATTCGACAAAAATTATAATCCTAACCACAGCCTTTATAAACTGTAGTTATGGTCTCTATCAGTAATAGCACGCAAGACCAAATCATAAGCAATGTAGGCAACCAGTTAGAACAACTTAAGCAAAAAGTAGATGGGCTATTCAAGGTAATCCGGCACCCAAAACAAGCAATGCAAGCTTACCTCCAAATTGACACACCTCCAAAATCTAAAGAAAGAGAGGACGATCCGCACCCAAAAAAATCTAGAAACTTGTGTTCTAAATGTCAAAAGGAAAGCAAAAAAGGGACCCAACTCGAGCGTGTTACAAGAAAACAACGACTGAAGAAAATTTAGGTACCTATGTGACTCCTATAGAAAAGTACATTTTGGAGAATCCATAAAATTGATAAAAGGAAGTTGAAATTGTAGGGCAAATGATCATCTTTGAAGAAAGTGTCCAAGGAATCAAGAAGAAATAAGAAGGGCAACAAAAGGCGGGAACACGAGTTAGAACTCAAAACTGGAGATCCTAGGAATCAAGGTCAGAACCTAAACCCAAGAGCTGAAGATACGAGGAGGCCACCAAGTAAGGAAGACAACCAAGGACAAGGAGATGTGCTTATCCTAGTACCAAGGAACCCTCAGAACCTGAACGAAGCTATCGTAGATGATCTGCCTACCTATCCTCTACCTATTTAAGTACCTTTTGACTTCAGACCCTCTAGTTTTGCCAATAAAAATTTTAAGGACGCCATAACCCTTAGGTCTTCTAAGACCCCACCTTAGAAATAAGAGATCAATATGCTTGCCAGTGGTGTTGTAAAACTTGGCGGTGTTTTGACCTTACTGATAGGAAATGTTAATGACGTCCACAAATGAATAGACTTGCTGCTAATCATTTTATCAGGCTCGAAGGTGTTAGTTCGCTTCCACCCTCAACACCACTAAGACCAAAGCCCAACGCCTCTTTAAGTAAATCATCAAAGATACCCTTATAAGTTGACGAAAACATATCGAGAAAACTAAGTTTGATAAGAATACTAAAGTCCTTAAAACTATGCGTGGACCCAACCCACTTCAAAGATCTCAAAATGAACAACTCAGGAGAAGAAGCTAAGAATCCAAAAATTTTGAAGTAAATAGCTAAGAGTGTTATCTTAGGAAATCTTGGTGTCACGAAAAGGAAAAATGAGATAATGACCCTATCAACTAACTCTAGTTGAAGTTTGGCTTAAGAAACTACTAAAAATGATTATTCTCGAAATCACGCAAGGGGACTGCCGTTTGGAACACAGAAGAATAACAACAACGACCACAAGCAAAGGAGAATGTAATCCCGGAAGATACGTCACCAACCCACCTCATGTCCTAACATAACTACCTGCGAAAATAAGCCAAAACCTGAGTGTCACGCCCCAAAATCCAGGGTCACGTGAAAAGTCCACCAAGCACCAATTTTATAAAACTAAGATTTTTTTTCTACAATCAAATACAGCTTTTGCAAGTAAAAGAAAAAGGGAACCCAAGGTTTATCTCTCATAAATAGAAAATATACAATTCCAACATGCATACAATATATCGCCCTATAGCGTACAAAACACGCCTTCAGGAACAAGCTCACAAAACGAAAACTAAATACAATCTTCCATCATCCGTCACCACAGGCACCACTAGTTCTACTCCTCATGAGCATCAACGTCATTCCCTAAAAAAGGTTTAACAAGTCTCACACCGTGAGCTGAAGCCCAATAGGAATAGACTATGATACAGTAAAGCATGATATACAATTATATAGCATAAAGTTAACTCAATCACGGGAGCCTCAAAACGATTTTCTTTCATAAAAACCCAAGTTTTCCATCCTCAGAATCTAGCATTTCAACAATGCAAATAGCATTTCGCAGATAGAGAAACATAATAACAAAAACGTTGTTTTCTACTCGGATCATACAACCGAAGAAAAGAAATGAATCTTATGTACTGACTCTATCACAAACGGACAAAGGTAACAACTATAGACTCCTGTCCATTATCTATCCCTGAATCATTTAAGACCTGTTAGGTAATGATAAGTTCTACGAAATTACCACAACGTAACTGCTGACTTTACGGGTTAAAAACCCGAGGGACAAAAGCACCCGCCCGTTCTTTATGGGAATTACCCTGAAGGACAAAGGTACCTACACTGCGCACGTTTTCGAACTTCTACCGAGGGCAACTCATGCCAAATACCTGCTATCCCAGTACATCTATAAAATCATTTAAAAACCAACCCGTAGCTCGACTACGAAAATATTTCCACAATTATACATTAAACATGTATAAAGATCCATCCATCAACATGGAAATCAAACAACCTTAAAAACATGTTTCCACTGTTTTCATCAAAATGTTTAAAAGTTGTGACTCAACCCCGAGGATTAGCTTTAAACCTCCAAAATACATTTTTCAAGATTTTCATAAATTCTCCAGTTTCAAAATCACCATTTTGAAAACCATGACCATCCACAAGTCCATATCATGTAATAAACCAATAAAAAGCGAAAAACATGCTTTTTCATCCAAACAAACAAGGTTTAAACATAAAACAGGATATTTAAAGCATTTTGAACCGGTGAAAAAGCATATAATTGCACGTTGCACCCTTTAAATACAATGTAGTCTAGGATCCTATCTCAGTGAGTCAAAAACTCGACGTCTCGATCCACATACAAAATCAAACTTTGTCGAAACGAGTTTTTGTCCGGATGGAAGCGAAGCCAAGAGTGTGAATAACAAGGATCTACTAACAGATCGCGAAAAACTAAGCCCCGGGCCCTCAAAAGTCTAGAGAGAAAGTGGAGGTTTTGTGAGTAAAAGGAGAAACTTAGCTAAGAAGCAACCAAGATATGAAAATATCTTCCAAAAGGTGGATATTTATAGGCCACGCCAAAACACAGAAGGTCAGTCGACTGAACCACACAGGTCAATCGACTGAAAAGTCTCTGGAAAGCCCCAAAATGGTCCACCGCCTCAGGTCAGTCGACTGAAAAGCATCTGGTGGGACATCAGTCGGCTGAAAACCTCCTTTTAGTCGACTGAAAAGCTACGGCCAAGCCCAAAAAATTTCTTATGACCAGTTCAGTTGACTGACTCACCAACATTAGTCGACTGAACCCTCTAGCCAACTGAAAAACACCTCACATAACCTTGCGCAGGCTTGAAACAAACCAATCGAACACGCTTAAAGAACGTAAACCAACGTCTCATGCATCTTTGAACAGTAAAACACATAAGACATATGCTGTTCTACAACAATGAAGCACAAACGAACACGTCAAATATATAAAACAAAGAAGAAAAAGGATCCGAGTCTCACACTGAGAGCGGCCGATACATTTCATAGACCATCATTCTGATGGATAACTGTAAAACTTATATTCGTTCTAATATTTTGTCAGATATTATCCTTTATTTATGCAATTAAGTACTTTACTTATCTATGAATGAATCGGTAGAATAACCCTAATTATATAGATATATATGTCTTTAACGTTTCTTGAAATCGGGGCATTACATCATTAGAGCAAGAGAGACTGAGAGAGACCAAGAGAGAATGAGAGAGTTGATAGAGATAAGGAAACCGAGAGAGAATAGAGTTTTTCTTCAGCTCACACGAATGGAGTTTTGAAACTCCTCAAACCCTTATACTGTTATCAAACTTTCGGCCGCAAGATCCAGTCTCCTTTAAAAATGGCGGCCGCAACATCCTGATCCGAACTGCTGTGTTAGATTCTCACGGCCATGACTTTTGTGAAAGGTTACACATGGCCGCCATATCCGAATGAACAGGCTACCAACATCCTAGGGCAAAACGTTCAGGCTGCCACTTTGGGAAGTAATGGCCGCCATTTTCTTCATGCCCCCACCTTTTGAACTTTTTCCCTTGGGTATGGGTAACTCTTGTTTTCGTTTTGGTTAACTAAATTTCTTCTTTTTAGCCCCTATTGAATTTCTAGCCACCTCTAAAGTGTTCGGTCCTTCTCATGACATTAAATTGACCTTTCAGTCCCTTTCATGACCTAAAACTAATATCTATCTCATCGGTCCTCTTCAAGACCTTAAACTGATTCACTGGTCATCCTTATAACCTTAAACTGATCCTTTGATCCCTTTCATGACCTAAAATTGATATCTATCTTGTCGGTCCTCCTCAAGACCTTAAACTGATTCACCGGACTTCCTCATAATCTTAAATTGACTCATCACTTCTTCTCATGACCTCAAACTGACTCCTCCGGTTCTTGCATGACCTAAAAATGCCCCTTTAAACCTTTGATCCTCCTCATGACCTTAAACTGACTTCTCGATCATTGCATGACCTAAAAGTTGCGCCTTTACCTTTTCGATCCTTGCATGACCTAAAATTGCCCCTAGAATAATCGGTCCTTCTCGCGACCTTAAACTGGCTATCTAGTCCTCGTATGACCTTAGAAATGCCCCTTGCCGGTCCCATTTAAGACCTAAAACTGATCGTGGTGATTCTCCGGTCCATGTTGCGACCTTAAATGTCTGTATGTTTGCATTACACTTGTTTTCATCGTATCATATCTTCCATGCATCATGATTAGTCTGTTTGCAGCATATGTATTATCCCACGAACACAGATCAATTTGATCCCTTAAAATGGGGGTACGTAGGAAGCTCGATGGAAATTTGGGTCGACCATGATTTTCTGTATGTTTTGTTTGTGCCTAAGATTAGCGGTTTATTCAATCCGTTTTGTCTCTGAAGCTTTAACATTCACTTGCACCATGAGTTGTTGCAAACTCTGTAAAAAAAGGGCAACTGTAGACACCCTAATTTAACCAAGTCGAATCTTAGGCACTCGTCTCGAATGCTCCCCAATGATAAAAATATGGGAATTGTGCTCAAGGATACTCCCAAGCAAGCAAAGTCAGGAATTCGATTCCAAATCCAAGAAACCACTAAAAACCTCTAGGCCGTAACATCCATATCCTCACGGCTGCCACCTTTTTCAAAACCTCAGAGTAGGCTGTGTCCTTACTCTCATGGCCACAACTTTTTTTGTGATCCTAGAGCAGGCTTCCACCTTTGAATCTCACAGCCGCCACTTTCCAAAAATCCTAAACCTTGTCGCGACTTTTGAAAGTTACGACTGTCGCTATCAGTACGAATAATGGACACGGCCGGCACTTTACAAAAGCATAAAGGTTGCGGCTGCCACTTTGACACCTTTTTGTACAGGTGGTAGCATTCCAGAGGGTGTCGGATCTCCCACATTGCCTATAAATAGGCGACGTTTTGCACAAAAATTAGAGAGAAGCAACCAGGATACCAAAACTCTACCGGTTTTGAATCCCACCCAATATTTTGATATTCATCCTACACACTTTCGAGCCTAGTTCGTGTCTTTGCTTGAACCGATGAGACCTTGGAGCACGTTTGGCTTGGCGGTATTCGATTCCCACATCCAAGGAGGCATTCGAGGCAAATATTCATACGAGGTAACCTTAAAAAATCACGACATTTATATAAACCCTTATCTTCACACTCTCAAGGGTGTCGTGGATAAGGTTTCTATTGGGTATTTATTTATTTATTTGCTATTCATTTAAATCAAAAGTAGGTTTATATAAGTTTTCTTCATTAAACAAGTATATTTCGATTTGTTTTTCACACTCACTAGCACACTAGACACATAAAAAAACTCAGTGATTTTAAAAACATGACGGTCGTGACCCTTGGTTATCACGGCCGTGTGTTTTGTTGAACCCAAAGTAGCGGCCGCCATTTATATTTTTCTAGACACATCTTTTTCCCTATTTTGGTAACAGCCGCGACACCCTTGTTGTCACGCCCCAAAAACTAGGGTCACATGAAAAGCTCACCAAACCACCATTTATACAGATAGGATTTTTACTGATAGACAATTCATCCAAAAATAATACAGATTTTTAAATTAAAAGAGTACCCAAGGTTTACTCTCAGAGCAACATGCATACCTATCCATACATGTACAATATATAACCTCAAGACTTACAAAACATGCCTTTAGAAATAGGCGACATATATGTGAATACATGTTCGTATAACAAAAGGAGAAACTATATACTAGTCTTCCTGCCACCACGAGCACAGCTAGATCAACTCCACATGATCATCAATACTTGAAAAATGTTTTAACAAATCCCACTACGTGAGCGGAAGCCCAATAGAATAGACTATGATGTAGTAAAGAATGATATGCAATCATATAGTAAAACTTGACTCAACCACATGAGCCTCAAAACAGTTTTACATCTTAAAACCCAAGTTTTTCAACTTCAAAACCAAGCATTTCAACAATGCTAATAACATTTTATAGTTATAGAAAAGCAGCAATCAAAACGTTATTTTTCCACTCAGATCACACACCGAGAAAAGATAAATGAATCCTATGTACCGACTCCGTCACAAATAAACAGAGCACGATATCCACTCTTAACCGAGATCAACACCAGAGCTGGTATCAACCGCTCCGTTATAGATCACCGACTATCCCTCGATGATCACCATCTCACGCCATATACACGATTTTGAAGATTAAACATTCTCAACCATAGCATTATGGGTTATAGGTTTTACCTCCACAAAGATTCTCCCAACTTCGTCGTATTATGGTCTAACTCACTAGTGTACTCCAATGTATACTGAGGACTACTTCTCCAACCTAAACACATGTTGCCAAACTTAAACATTATTCATAAGGGTTTCATGTGTTATCCCAAAAATCAACCATGCCCTTATGGCCACTTAACTATCACTACTTGTACGGCATTACTTGAGTCCTTCAACCATGAACACTAACACATCCACCTGAACTCCGTGAGTCACTTGGATTAAGCACACCTCATGAATCAAATGCTTCATCGATAATCACTTACTTATACAGACTGAATCACATCTCTTGTCATGACGCCTTACACTTACTCATCGGTCTCTCGAGTCTACAACGCCTCAAACTAGATAATTTGTAATCTTCTGTATTTACATTACCCCACTCATCGACATTATCATGCACATTCACGTATTCGCACATTAAGAATTTTGAGAAATTTAAAGCTCTAAATAGGGCACAATTCCAGACTCACAAGAGCCTATCAAACCCACCATGGAAATATTCCAGCCGCAAGGTTCCAACCCAGAACAAGCTGCACATCGTGGCTAACAATTCTCGGTTAATCAGTACAGAAAAGAATTTTATGCCTCGACACTAACTTCTTCGTCAACAAGGACAAACATTCCTGATCTATTAACCCAATCTTCCAAGGGAACACAACTCTACAGAGAACCCACAAGGAACTCGGACTTCCAACCACCTAATTTTGGTAGTATCCATTTCCTAAGGCACAACTCACGGGTCACATCATGAACACTAATCTACGGGAACTCCCATTTTCCCACAATAGCCAGACCAAGAGTCAACCAACGATCCTAACAGTTACATCTCACCAAGGTGAAACAACCCGTACACCATAACTGTTCACGAGACAACCGTACCTTCTCCCTAAGAAAGAAACGGTTAATCAAAAACCATGATCCAACCTCAACATACTCTTGTAAATCTCACCTTGAAGCTGTATTGACCATAGTCACACAACTGCTGTCAACCTCGACCGTGCTACTCAGATCACCTGCCACGCTAAATTCTCAACTCTCAGACCTCATTTGCATGCATATGAACATCTTCGACCCTCATACCTCATACTACACATCCCAAAGGACTACAAACTCATCATCAGTCATACACGAAAAGACAACACCAACATTCTCATCGCGCTAAGACATCATCACTTCACAAGGTTGCACTTCAACGACCTAACTTCCCTTAGGCAAATCACAAATATCACGGCCTTAAGCCCACTATCCAAGCAACTTACGTAGAAAGCGCACGACACCAATCAAAAGGAAATCTAATCCTGAAACCTTTCATCCCAAGCTAGTAATAACTTCCGCGATCATGCAGACAGTTCCCGCATTCTCGCTCCCAGGTACGCATCTATTGCAGACATCTTAACCCACGATTTCTCACCCATCACCCCAAGCCATCCAAACCACACGGTACAATGTTGAATCTTACTACTCTACACTTCATTCCGATGGGCAAACAACTTACCCACCTCTGAACCTAAGGTCAAACAACCTCCAAACTTATCCTACTCAGGATATACCGTCTCAGCACTAAGCCAACCACACAAACGAACCCTTCTATGGTCCTTTCAAATCTCATACACCCCACACGATTTCCAAACACGATCTCCTAATCACGAGGATAACAACCAAGCTGCAGGCCTGCATTCTCATAGGAATCCCACAGAACTGACACTCGAGAATCTTACCACTTAAACAACTCAATCACCGAACTCCCTTAGGGATCTCACGAGAGTTGAAGCTATCGACCCTTCGAACAAATCAGGTGACCTTTCCAGAAACATCACTCAAAATGCTCAGGTTCACAAGGTAAAGCAAACGGGCTCTGCAAGGAAATACAGGCAAACGGACCCACACTCATACGATCCCAACATTTACTTCGCACCAAAGAAGGACAATCACACTATTCATCCAACCACAAAACATCTCTCCCGCTAGGAAGACCACGAGTCACGCGGCTCTACGCTCTCACTCCACATCACTACCTCTTAGGGCCACCATTACACACTAATTATATCATTCGTCGCATTAGGTCTTCACACTTAGATCGCTACCCAAGCACATTAACGATCGCCCACTCCTTCACATCCCAACGATGCATCACACACGTCCATTTTACACCAATTAACCACCAAAGACAACACCACATATATTCGCATCACTTTAAGACATCTCCTCACAGGGTTGCAACACATCAACTCGATTTTCTACAGGTAGGTAACAACCAGATGGGTAGGTAAAACCCACGCCACAGTCTTTAGCTTGCGACTCCGGTACACCCACTAGAAAACACAAACGCTTAATCGAGAACACCCATCTCTTATGTCACTATACGAATACCACCAACACACAGCTATTCAAACATAAAAGCGACTACATATAACATAGACAAACAAACCTCGCCTACCGACTCCAGACTAACGGCGCCACGCTATCACTCACCCCTAAGGGTAAGACAACATCACCATCTTTAGATCTTATGCCAGGTCACACACTACCAACATCATCTCCTCATGGGATCTCCTCACATAGACACGTCATCCTAAGACAACCGAGTCAGCTTCACCAACAACATCTATCACATACCCCACAAATGTCATGCACTCACACTCACATTCTCACCAAAAACCATGTTTTTTTTTCACATTATCTTCTAATTATGTGAACAACAAATCAAGCCACAAACCTTATTTCAAGAAAATTTTCTAATAACCCCAAACCATTGCTCGTTAAATCACAACCACCTCCGACGTACATCTCATCATATGTACCTACACATCACTCGTTAACCGATCCATTAACAACAGCTTTAATCCACCTACTCATTCCTCATACACTTTTGACTTCTATCAAGAAACTAAATTCAGCACCACAGCACGAGGAAAGCACAAGGGTCATCAAACTGACCTTCAAAACTGTAAGATACCATTGTGGTTACTAACAACACCCCTCAGGATAAGGGACATTCCCAAACACCGCCTGAGCTCAGACTTTCTAACACACCTTAGGCCAAAGATTATTACGCTCCCGTCCACCATGTTCCTATTTATACCCAATCTCGGGGCACACGGCTCATGACGTACATAATTCTCAACGCACCCAAGGCCACACCTCATATCCAACCACAACAAACAACCTCTAAGAGGTTTCAAACCATCTACCGTACTTGTTCGTCAAACTACTGGTAGCGCAACACATAAAGAGCAACTAACTACAGTTACCCCCAACTCACATGGATACAACACACTCTAAACAGTCATTGCTCATCTCTGGAGCTTACACTCACCATATTTACCAACCACCGGATCACACTTCCATAACCCACATCACCATCCTAATCACAACTCGTCCTAGCCCCACGGGCATAACTTCTATAATGAGGATATCCCAACACCCAACCAGATTAAACTCAACTTAACCTTTTAAAGCTAAGCTACACTCAACTCACCTCCTAGTTACATCACATAAGCACATATTCACATACCAAGGGAAAGCCTCAGAGTAACGCGACAATCCAGGCAACTAATTCAGATTTCTCATAGAAAGAACATCGGCCAAATGCTTTTCTATTTCGAACCCCAAAGTAGTTGACCAGACGTCATATGGCATGCCACCTCACCTTAAGATTCAGCCCTCCATGCTCATATCAACACATAACATGCGCAAAATAATTCAATAGCAAACCCATGGAACACACAATTTATGCCGTGTAGTGGTGCTTAATCTCATCAAAAAGGTCACACCTATAGGTCATCGTTATTCCCACGGCTCCTAGGTATTCGAATCTAGAGTTCTGATACCATTTGTAACGCCCCGAACCCCGGGGGCCCGTGAACTAATCCCAAACCGACCCGTATAAGAAATTATCCAATTAAACATTTGTTTCATTAACAATTTGAATTCAAAATATTTAAAAGAAAATAAAGATTTTTGATAGGTAACCATATCCTCATGCATATAAAATTACACTCAAATTCTTTGGGTTTATAAGTGTCCATTACAACAACAATATCATTACAGCAATCCATTTCTGCTTATGTACAAACATGATATAAACCACAAAATCTTTCTTCAAGTCCTTTCTCAAAATTTGCATTCCTTGCCCTCGTATCGCCCCTGGTCCTCAAGACCTGAAATGGTTTGGTAAACGTACGTGAGTCGAAGCTCGTAGGATATAGACTAAATCATATGTGATGCATGATTTGTGAGGTGTGATGGGTGCAACCAAAAAAAATGTAAGTTTTCACCAATTCATTATTCCTTCTCACACATACACCCACACACACCAATTTTTTCCAGTTCATCCTTTCATATTATATAGAATCACTTCATTATCCGATTTTTCACAAAAAAATCGTATCATGATAATGAACCGTCGCCGGGCGCAGCTTATAGAAACCACCTCCCTATTCTTTCAATAGGCTACGTGAAGCCATTGGGTAATAGACAGCTCTATAACTCACCACAATACAACACCACATTTCGGGGGCTAACTTGTGGGCATGTGGTCCCCATCTTGCGTAAGTTTTCAATCTTTCGACGCGGACCCGCCATGCCAACTTAATTCACATCATTCCATATGGTTTATTAAAATCAAGTGCTCAATTTTCACATTTAATCTTTGAATGTAAACCTTCGTGGGCTTTCACCGCAGGACCGCATCCCCTGATTATGCATGAACCTTTGCGGGCTTTCACCGTAGGACTGCAGGCCCTCATTATGCATATTCCACATTCAACCGTAGGTTTTCAATTCAAGTTAATTTCATTATATAGTTTTTCATAGTTCACATTGTTACTTCAATGTCACAAAGTACCAATAACGCAAGATTGATAGCAAAAGATCAGATTATTTTAAAAGGAAACACCCACCATGTATATATATATATATATACCTATCAATTTGAAACCCACTTTTATTGTAATAGAAAGCCCAACCAACAATACCAATGCATGCCTTTTAACTCAATCTAGATATACATATAGGTGTGCCATTAGCTCAAGGGATTAGAAATATGATAAAAATCCATTAAGGATGAAAAATAACATTTTCCATGACATTTGGCCCAAAAACGGGTGAAAAACTATTGAGAAAACCTGACATACCCTCACTATTTTAATTATAACCTTTTCTACAAAAAGAATTTTTTTGTGAGAGTAGTCTTGTTGGAAAGAGAATTTCCGGGGCTTCGATTTTAGTATAAGAATGACCCAATTCGGAGTCCGAATGAGAGAGATACATTGATTTAAAGAAAATATTTTCAACCAGTGAAAAATAGACAGCGGGCTTGACCGCTCGAGCGGTCTAGCCTACAAAAGAAGCCGAGAGCATTCCATGACTACCCTCTAGACCGCTTAAGCGATCCTTCGGGCGGTCCTACGCTGAAAATTGAGTTTTTGCTAGATTTTGAAGCCAAAATCATTCCAAAACCCAAATTTATGCAAAAATATGGAATGTTAAGTAATTTAAACTTCCTTTTCACACAATAAACTCATTATTTCATAGCTCACCATTACCCTAAACTCCAAATTTTCTTTAAAAAAACCAACTAAACTCTTACACACACCGATCAATGTTCAAATCATGCATGAAATCCATTAAATCTTTACCCATTAATCAAAGTATTAACCAAAATCAAATCAAAACATACGAGAGAATCTAAATCCTACTTCAATTAGTTCAAAGCTTTGAGATTCCACCACTTTCTTCCTCCTAGGGTTTCGGTTGCCTCCTTAGTTTGCTCCTTGATGCTCAATCTTTCATTTCCTTGCTCCAAAGCTTGATTTCTATCTTTGGTTGCTTCTCTTGTGGATTAAAGCTTTTCTCCTCCATTGTTAGCTCTCAATTTAGTTCCAAACTTCCCAAATTTTGAGGGAGGAAGGCTAGGGTTTATGGCTTTTGCTTGTTCTTCCCAAAGAAAGAAGGAAAAAGAGAAGAAAGAGGGGTGGGGGAGTGTCAGTGGGAGTGTTTGGGTTTATAACCCTCTCTCTCATTCTCCTTACTTCTATAATGTTTGAAAAAAGCTTAGTGTTCTATTTGGTTGACCTATTTTATTTTCTCCTTTTTCCTTTTTAACTTTAGCTCTCATAGCCTATTTTTTCTCCAATTTCATCTTATGAACTTCCTAATTTAATTCCACATTTACAACTTAATTTTCATTCCATATTCCAAGAATTTAAATTAATAAGCTATGCTTAGCCACAAATTATTGTCATTTATCACCATGTATCTCAATTACGCTTTCACATGTCAGTTAGTTAACCATTAGTGAACAAAATTTTATAACATCCACGTCCAAATTTAATTCTGTCTCCTCACTTAACTGAAAATATGAAAGCACCAAATAAACACGTACCGGGTCCTTACGGAGCCATATCGTCCTCATCAAGCTCTTTATTTTCTTCGTCACTAGAACTTTCTTTTGAAACTTTTAGAGCAATTGATTTCTCCACTTTGTTTTGCTCGTTGACCTCTATCTTTAATCTTGAGTTCATACGTCAAGAGGGATCCAATGAGTTCATCCAACGTCATTACTCTTAGATTCCTTGCTTCCGAAGTAGCCGTCGCCTTAGCTTTCCAAATGGGTGGCAAGGCCTTGAGCACTTTTCTTAACAATTCTTAAGATTGGTAAGTTTTTCCAAGAGTATTGAGAGAATTAATGATATGAGTAAAACGAGTATACATACTAGAAATGGTTTCATCATCACTCATTTGAAATCCTTCATATTCACTAATTAACCTATGAATTCTAGAATCTTTAACATCTTGTGTATCTTCATATGTAATTTTTAATTTTTTCATATTTCTTTAGCATTCTTACATGTCATAATACGATTATATTCATTAGCATCAAGAGCACAATATAAAGCATTCATAGCACTAGAATTTATTTGAAGTAATTTCATGTCACTTTTATTCATTTCTTCTTCAAGTTTTGGAACCTCTTTTCCTTCAACGATTTTAGTGGGAATAAAGGTACCTTGGACAATCACTTTTCAAGCTCTTCAATCCATTGTTTTGATGAAAATTCTCATCCTTTGTTTCCAAAAGGTGTAATTAACACCGCAAAAGATAGGAGGTCTTGTTGAGAATTGACCCTCCCCAAAAAGGGATACACATATGCTTGCCATAGATCTTTTCATAAAAACTTGTTAGGTAAAAATGTGACCTATGCTTTGATACCAATTGAGAGTGTAATGTGATCCCAAGAGGGGAGTGAATTAGATATTTAAAATTTTCTTTCAAGATATTCAATTTAAAACATACAATATATTTTCTCTTGATCTTATTTGGATAAGCAAATATTCAATCAAATGTAAATATAAAGAGTTTGAAGGTTAGAAAGAATGAAACTGAGATTTTACAAGGTTCAACGCACCGGCCTATGTCCTTGCCCAAGTAACCCGCTTGAGGATTTCCACTAATCCCTCCTTATAGGCGGAGATGCCTCTCTCATTCACAAGGTGGAGAAGCCTTTACACAAAGAGCATACGAGCTCTTAAACCCAAGTGAAATTTTCTCACTTGAACAAGGCTATGACCAAGCCTTAATAATAATTTGATGAAGAATGCGTACAAGAGTGGGCTCCTCCAATGAGCAAGTGAGTACAACACTATAGCACACTAATTCACTCTCAAGAAATATATCAAATGAAGCTCAAAAAGATTTTCTAAGTGTTTCTCTCAAATATGAACAAGAGTATAAGATTTGAATGCACAAGAATGAGTAATAAGAGAGTATGATATTAGAGAACTTCTTGGTGCCTTTAAGATCAAATAAAGAGGTCTTTTTATAGCAAAAAATTCGAGCTAGCCGTTGAAGGTAAAAAGATATTTTAATAGCTCAAGTCAAACTAGCCGTTATACAGTCAAATTTGACTTTCAGGACAAGTCAGTCGACTGATATGGTTTGGTCAGTCGACTGAGGTGCTTAACTTGAAGCATCCCCCAATTCCATAAACTTTCCAGTCGACTGAATCATTGATTCCAGTCGACTGAACCGTGCTGGTGACCTTCTAGTCGACTGATCATAGTATCCAGTCGACTGAACCTTCTTAGTTTAGCTTTTTCAATTTCAAGAAACCTTTTTAGTCCACTAATCATGTTCAATAGTTGACTGATTTTAATGAGAAAATGATTTTCATGATTATTAGTTTCTTCAAGTCATTTGTTGAAATGTTTTTCAATATATACTCAAGTTTGATTATTTCAAGAAACATTTCAACATAATACTCATGACTTCAGGTTTCTTTTCATTTTCATATTTGATAAAATGTTTCTTAAAAAACATTTTATCCTTTGAAAACAAGATATACATAAATCCTATAGTCCAATTTTGGTTTCGAACAACAATCACATCCACGTTTCGGGACTAACTAGTGGACACGTGGTCCCCATCCATGTTTCAGGGGCTAATCCGTGGGCACGTGGTCCTCGGCTTGCACAAGTTTTTGGTATTTCACCGTGAAGCTATTGAAGGTCAACTTATCACAACAATCTCTCTTTGGTTCATTATTCATTTAACCATTCATCATCCATTAACATTCGGAAGTCCAACCTACAACTTGGTTCCGTTCCCTAATTCAATTTCACATTCACTTAACCTCATTTCATGTTCACAACCGATACATTATTCCATATCATCAGTCCCAAAGAAAACTTTATATCATTTTCTTTATATCATAAATTCACCAAAACTCAACCTTCATTAAATCATAAGATTCAAACTTATTTGTAAAAACAAATTTAAACTGTGAATGAAGCATAACTTTCATAACTATTTCAATTTTTTTGCTTAAATCACATATTCAATTTACAATCTTCAAGTAAACAAGTTATAATACACTCATTTGATCACATGGTGTCATTTGTCATTTGAGTATTCCAATTTTCACCATAGAATTCAAGTTCCATGAGTTCAGCTTCACAAATTTAAAGCTTGAGTAAAATCACCATTTATCATATAACAAGATGATAAAACCAAGTTAATTTAACAGTTTAATTCCCTCTACTTAAACTAGGAGTTCAATTACCACCTTTGGTTTGTCTCATTACACTTGCACACAACCAATCATACAATTTCTCATCGTCATTAAATACAACCATTTTGTGCACAAAGCCCAAATCTATAAACCATGAATTAACTGAACAAATAGTAAACCTTTCAAGTTTTCCAATTACATTACAAGTTGAAGTCACCACCATAATTCAACAAAATTAAAATTAAGAACTCACCCATTTTCTTCATTGATCAAGAAACAAATACCCTTTATACTCCAATTACCCATCATGATATCATAACCGAAACATGTACACTCAAATCATACATTGACCCAAAGGCATCGATTCAAATTCTCATTGTTAGTTTTCTTTACTTTAGACTATTTTCAACTCTTTTTTCCTATCACTCACCTATTAAGCATAAATAGAATTCTAAATCTATTTTTTAAATTAATTTAATGGGGACCCAATTTACACAACATCACAATTATAAATTTCTCGCACCCAAGTTTCCTGTGGTCCAAAGAATGAAGTTAAACACTTCAAATTTTCATAACCAACTTATTGTTTAATCCCAATATGGCTAATCTTCAACCCGAATGTTACCCACAACGTTCAATTGACTTAAATCCACCAATAGAGATATTGAGCCATTAATCAAACATGAGAGTTATACACAATCACTTATGAGGTTCTAACTTTTCTTTCGGGTATCCACGTTTCATAAAATTTAAATCCATGCAACAATACACGTTTGAAGTTTAATGTCCAAGCTTCCTAATATTCTATTTATCATGTTAATTTAAATTCAAGGGTTATACCAATTTTAAGTCACTAGTCCATATTAATCACCAGGTACTCCGATTTTGTCATTCCCTTCAAACTAATAGGAAACTAGATCAAACCTTTGAAGATCACATTAGGATTTTAGTAAATCACTCAAACCTTGCCATTGAACTCTAAAGTTAATTTGCCAAATCACAATTCACGTAAACTCATAATATTCCCCAATCTTGTTCCTTCTCTATGAATTTAAATAAAGCCAATTACTTAACTCAAGCTATATACTCATTAGGTCCCAAATCTTGCCAACTAAACTTGAATTTGATCTTCAATTCATAAATTAATAAGCTACATGGTTGAAACCTCTCAATACATGTCCCACATTTAACTTCTTATCCAATAGTCACTAATTAAATCAATTACAGGTCAGTCAACTAGATTTTTTCAAAAATTCTCTCAATCTCAAGTTAAACCATGGCTCTAACTCTCTAATCCACCAATTGTTTAGTAACATCATGTGAGACCCGGATCCGTCTCTTTTTGAGATTTATATATGTTGACGTGTTTCTTTTCATATATGTTTCTCCTTGGTTCATGGTTTATGTTTCAAAGTCATAGAACAGCATGTGTAGATGTGTTTTATGCTTTCTCGGGTTTGGTCGAGACCTGTTTGGTTGAGCTTTGGGTTGAAAAACCAATTTAGCGTGAGAAAATCGTCTGCCCAGCAGGTCAGTCGACTGGACTGGTGTCTCCAATCGACTGGACCGTGTGTTGGTGGGGTCAGTCGACTGGACTGAGCCACCCAGTCTATTGGACCGTGGCGGTAGAGGAGTTCCAAGTTTTCTTCTTACCTTTAGTCGACTGAGTTTGTGACTTCAGTCGACCGAACATGCCTTCAGTCGACTGGACTGGGCTCCCTAGTCGACTGGACAGTGCTTCTGCTGCCTCTTTTTGGTTGAGCCTATATATATTCCAAGGGCTGGAATGTTTGGAGAAAAGCCATTTTCTTCATTTCCTCTCCCTTCTCTCTACATATTTGACTTGCCTGAGCCTAGTTTTCGACGATCAGCTTATGGATCCCTGCTATTCACAGTACTAGCTTCGTGTTCGACTGATCAGATTCTTATTCTGACGTGGTTCAGATTTTGAGGCTTTGAGTGTTAACTTATCGAGATAAGATTCTAAACCCTACTGTTGTTAAAGGACATCATGCAATTATATGTGTTTTTGCCGAGTAGAAAATACATTAAATGTGATTTTCATGTTAAACCTTGGTTTTTGGGTAAAAGTGAGTTTTTACGCCTTTTCTCAGTTATTTCTTGATTCGGATGTGTTAACATCCATGGTTTTCAAAAGGAGGTTTGAAAATGAGGTGTTTTGTGAAATCGGTAAAAAATGTGATTTTGGAGGTTTAGAGCTAACCCTTATGGTTGAGTCTTAGCATTTAAAAATGTTTTGGTGTTAGTATGTTTTTACATGCTAAATTGATCTCCATGGTGATGGATTGGATCTCTTTTATACTTATTGTATAATTGCTTTTCGGATTGGGTTTTGAAATATTTTCCTTAGATGTACCGTGAAAGTGGGTATGTTGAGTTGGGCTTCTATTGCTCCTTGGTGCAAGTCCAAAAATGTGCATAGCATAGGTGCTCTGTACCTCGGGTTAGTCCCCGTAAATTGATTTATGTGGGTGCTTTGTACCCTCGGGTTTTGGACCCGTAAATTAAGCATTTGTTGGTTGCCTCCATTAATAGCGTCGTTGTTGTGACTTCGTATAGAACTTGTCATTACTTAGAAAACCATGAGTGGTTTTAGAGTAATGGGCAAGAATCTATAGTTGTTACCTTTGTGTGTGCGGCAGAGTCGGTACATAGGATTACAATTTGAAGTGTCTCCTTGGCTGTTTATCCTGGGTGGAGAATACTGTGTTTTACTACTTTTCCTTAACTATGGCATGATATCTGTTAGGATGGAAAACAGATGGTTTTTAGGATGAAAAATCGATGGTTTGTGAGAGGAAAACCTTTTTGGCTCCTGTGGTTGAGTCTGTATACTTATGATTGCATAGCCTGCTTTACAACTTTACTGTCTACTTTCTATTGGGCTTCGGCTCATGGTGTGAAATTTTGTTGTAAAACTATTTTCAGGTGAGCATGTAGAGTTGACCTAGGTGCAGAGGTGTGAAAGACTTGTTGTAGTTTTCCCTGTTTCCTTTTGAGATATGTACTTTTAGATGTGATGCCTGTGAAGGCTGGTTTTGTACGCCTTGAGGCGATATACTTATTCATGTATGAGATTGCATGTTTATTGTTTATGAGAGCTGAACTTGGGAAAATTTTTATCCAAATGTTGTACATTTTGATTTCCAACTGTAAACTTTATTTTCATAAATGGGTGTTTTGGTGGGCTTTTGCGTGACCCTGGTGTGTGAAAAGTGACAACTTGGTATCAGAGCTCTGGGTTCGAATACTTATGAGCCATGGCAAAGAGGGTACATAACCTTGTGAGGATGTGCATGTGCTTGATTGCTTGTGTTTTAGCGCTTTGTTAACATACGCATGATAGCTTCTTTATGTGGGTATGGAGATTGGATCTTAGGATTGATTAGTTTTACCTTTGGGCCTTTGGGTTAACATACTTGGGAACCATGTTAGAGATGCGTTTTGCGGACGTGATTTCTAGCAAGGAATCTAAGTAGATTATCTAGAGTGATGAGTCTTTCTTGTTGGTTCTCCTCGGTATGTGAGATGTGATGACATGATCTTAAGTGGTTATGTGTTAGCATGCTTATGTGTATTATGTCTTTTACGTTAGCAATAACATGTTGTAGGGAAACTTATCCTGTTATGTTGCTTTCGTATAGAGTTATGTCTACGCAGGGTGAACGAGGCCGTGGTCGAGGCTGTGGCCGTGGTTCTGGCTAAAGGGACATTTCAGTCTCAGATATTGGGGATGCTAATGCACCCCAAGGACCTATTGACGGGGGAGATCTGTTGCGTGAGATGGTTGGCTCCATCCGACAGCTGACTGAGGCCCCTAGGGGCAGGGAGAGTGTACCCGAACCGAGGGCGATGGTTGTAATGCACGATTTTTCCCATTTGGACACTCCTATCTTTTCTAGGGATCCCAAGTATTGCCACTGAATGGCTGGAGCTGGTTACTAGGATCCCGGACGCGATTCAAATAGAGGAAGATGATTTGAGGGTTTCTTTTGCTGCCTTATAACTGAGAGAAAGTGCGCACATGTGATGGAAGTTCGCCAAGACTATAGTTGCCGACAGTTGGGAGGCATTCAAGAAAGTATTTCTGGAGAAATACTTTTCGACGACATTGAGGGATCGCTACAGAGAGGATTTCCTATTTCTAACACAGGGGACGATGACAGTTGTGGAGTATGAGGCCAAGTTCACCAGTCTATCTTGATTTGCACAGGAGATTATGCCTACTGATGAGTTTCGTGTGAGGCAGTTCAAGAGGGCTTTGAGGCCCACTATTAGAGATAGGGTGGCCGCATTCCAGATGCAGGTCTTCACAGAGTTGGTAAAGATGGCCATGAAAGTGGAGGACACTCTGAATGAGATACGCAAAGATAGGGACAGTAGGGGTCAACAAGGAGGGTAACGTGCACAGTCTCAAGGGCGTAGGGAGAACAAGCACCGACGGATGTTTGGTCCAAGTTCGCATCCAGTGGGGTCGTATCCACCACAGTCTTCTACATCTTCGCATCCCGTGGCTTCAACAGGAAGGTCGGAGCAAAGAGAGTCTGTTTGTTTTAGATGCCAACGGCCAGGGCATCGTGCAGCAGAATGCCAGAGTCCAGCGCCTGTTCAGGCACCGTTGCAGTCGCATGCACAAGGGAGAGGGCTAGTGATATGTTTTGAGTGTGGCCAGTCTGGGCACATCAGTAGGGATTCCCCCAGAGGAGAGAGTATGCGGAGCACAGCTGGAGCATCTATTACTCCATCCTCCTAGAGACGTCAGCCATCTAGATTTATAGAAGGGGGTGCTTTAGTACAGTAAGGAAGACAGTCGACAGTTCAGAGCCACAGTGGACTAGCCAAGACTTATGTTCTTGCAGACCCTAGTTCATCTAGAGCACCGGTTGTGCCCGGTGTTGCTGCTACCACCGCCATGATCAGAGGTACTCTTATAGTCTATAGATCATGGGCAAATGTTCTAATTGACACAGGAGCATCACATTCATTTATGTCATCTGCTTTGGGGTTGAAAACAGACTTGTTGGGTAGTGCTTTGAGCGTGGAGACCCCAGTCAGTGGGAGTGTGACGTTGAGTCTCGTTTATAGATCATGTGTGTTGGAGGTCGCCGGTCATTGTTTAGAGTTCGACTTTATCATTTTAGACATGACCACGTTTGATGTCATCCTAGGGATGGATTGGCTGACCACCTATCGTGCCTTTATCGATTACGATCGATGAAGGGTAACGATCAGTACACCAACGAGAGATTGTCTTTGCTTTGTGGGTGATCGGGATGAGGGTTTGGTGTATATGCCCGATGTTATGCGGAACCAGGGCAACTTGGGTTTCCTCTTTGCAGCTCTCATGTTGGGTGATGAGGTTAGGGTTCGAGGAGAGTTACCTCAAGTGGTCTGCGACTATCCAGATGTCTTCCCTGACGATCTGTTTGAGTTGCCCCCGAGCCATGAGGTAGAGTTCTCTATTGAGTTGATTCCAGGTGCTGCTCCCATATCTATGTCGTCTTATCATTTTGTGGCTGTCGAGTTGCGTGAACTCAAGGTACAGCTTCAAGAGTAGTTGGATAGGGGGTTTATACGCTCGAGTACTTCACCGTGGGGAGCTCCTTCTCTTTTTGCCAAGAAGAAAGATGGATCCTTACGTTTGTGTATCAACTACCAGAAGCTAAATCAGGTGACAGTGAAGAACAAGTATCCTATGCCGAGGATAGATGATTTATTTGATCAATTGAAGGGGTCGAGCTACTTTTTGAAGATTGACTTGAGATTAGGATACCACTAGTTGCGGATTAGGGACGAGGACATAGTGAAGACTACCTTCCGGACTCGCTATGGTCACTATAAGTTTTTGGTTATGCCGTTCGGTTTAACGAACGCACTAGTGACATTCATGATTTTGATGAACCGCATCTTTCATACCTACTTGGACAATTTTGTGGTGGTGTTTGTGGATGATATTCTCATCTATTCACCTACTAAGGAGGTGCATGAGGACCACCTGCGTATCGTTCTGCAGACTCTGAGAGAGCATCTCTTGTATGCGAAGTTTGAGAAGTGCAAGTTCTAGATGTCTGAGGTGAGGTTTCTTGGACACGTAGTGTTAATAGATGGAGTAGAAGTGGATTCATCAAAGACAGATGTTGTGACAGCTTGAGAGCGACCGAAGAATGTCTTCGAGATCTACAATTTTTTGGGCTTAGTAGGATACTATCGACGGTTTGTGAAGGACTTTGCGAGACTTTCCACGCCGATGACGCGTTTGACGTGGAAGGGAGTTGTGTTTGTGTGGAGTGAGTCCTGTGAGTCAGTATTCCAAGAGATGAAGACGAGGTTGACTAGCTCGCCAGTGTTGATTATCTCAGAGCGAGGCTTGGGATATACAGTGTACTGTGATGCATCACAAGAAGTTTTAGGCTGCGTTCTGATGCAGGAAGGAAAGGTTATAGCCTATGGTTCTTGACAGTTGAAGATCCACGAGAAGAACTATCCGACACACGATCTGGAGTTGGCAGTAATGGTCTTTGCCTTGAAGATATGGTGTCACTATCTTTATGGTGAGCACTTCGAGGTTTTCTCTGATCACAAGAGCTTAAAATACTTATTTTCGCAGAAGGACTTGAACTTGCGCCAATGACAATGGATGGAGTTGTTGGAAGATTATGATTTTGACTTGCAGTATCATCCAGGGAAGGCCAATGTTGTAGCTGATGCTCTCAGCAGGAGATCTCATGGTTCGTTAGTTTCTGTAGCTATACGAGTATGGGACATGCTTAGAGAGGTTGGGGAGTTTGATATGTTTCTTGCGGAGATAGCAATGGAGGCCACCGTATTTTTAGTAGTATCACGACCGGCATTGATTACACGAGTGTTAGAGGTCCAATAGACGAATTAGGAAGCTTAGATGGTACGAGATCGTGTTGCAAGTGGAGAGGATACAACAGGCTGGGTTGTGGGTTCAGACCAAAGTTTGCGGTTGGCTGGGAGGTTGTTTGTGCCAGAGTCATGCCGAGCTGATCTACTACAAGAGTGTCATCATACTTGCCTTGTAGTGCATCCTGGAGGCACGAAAATGTACCATGACCTACGTCGTCAGTTCTGTTGGATGGGAATGAAGAGAGATGTGATCCAGCTTGTTTCTCGGTGCCATACCTGTCAGAAGGTAAAGGCAGAACACCAGAGACCGACAGGAATGCTACAGTCATTGCCAATATTAAAAAGTTATGAGACCCAGACCCATCTCTTTTCGAGATTTATATATGTTGACGTGTTTCTTTTCATATATGTATCTCCTTGGTTCATGGTTTATGTTTCAAAGTCATAGAACAACATGTGTAGATGTGTTTTATGCTTTCTCGGGTTTGGTCGAGACCTGTTTGGTTGAGCCTTGGGTTGAAAAACCAATTTGGCGTGAGAAAATCGTTTGCCTAGCAGGTCAGTCGACTGGACTGGTGTCTCTAGTTGACTGGACCGTGTGTTGATGGGGTCAGTCGACTAAACTAAGCCACCCAGTCAACTAAACCGTGGCGGTGGAGGAGTTCCAAGTTTTCTTCTTACCTTCAGTCGACTGAGTTGGTGACTTCAGTCGACCGAACGTGCCATCAGTTGACTGGACTGGGCTCCCAAGTCGACTGGATAGTGCTTCTGCCGCCTCTTTTTGACCGAGCCTATATATATTCTAGGGGCTGGAATGTTTGGACAAAAGCCCTTTTCTTCATTTCCTCTACCTTCTCTCTACATATTTGACTTGCTTAAGCCTAGTTTTCGACGATCAGCTTGTGGATCCCTGCTATTCACGCTGCTAGCTTCGTGTTCGATCAATCATATTCTTGTTTTGACGTGGTTCAAAATTCGAGGCTTTGAGTTTTGACTCATCGAGGTAGGATTCTAGACCCTACTGTTGTTAAAGGATGTATCATGCAATTATATGTGTTTTCACCGGATAGAAAATACATTAAATGTTATTTTTATGTTAAACTTGGTTTTTGGGTAAAAGTGGATTTTTACGCCTTTTCTCGGTTATTTCATGATCTGTATGTGTTAACATCCATGGTTTTCCAAGGGAGGTTTGAAAACAAGGTGTTTTGTGAAATCGGTTAAAAACGTGATTTTGGAGGTTTGGAGCTAACCCTTGGGGTTGAGTCTCAGCCTTTAAAAATGTTTTGGTGTTAGTATGTTTTTACATGCTAAATTAATCTGCATGGTGATGGATTGGATCTCTTTTATACTTATTGTATAACTTCTTTTCGAATTAGATTTTGAAATGTTTTCCATAGATGTACCGTGACAGTGGGTATGTTGAGTTGGGCTTCCATTGCTCCTCGGTGCAAGTCCCAAAACGTGCGCAGTGTAGGTGCTCTATACCTTCGGGTTAGTCCCTGTAAATTGAGTTGTGTGGGTGCTTTATACCCTCGCGTTTTGGGCCTATAAATTAAGCATTTATCGGTTGCTTCCGTTAATGGCGTCGTTGTTGTGATTCCGCATAGAACTTATCATTATTTAGCAAACTATGAGTGGTTTTAGAGTAATGGGCAAGAGTCTATAGTTGTTACCTTTGTCTGTGCGGTAGCGTCGGTACATGGGATTATATTTTATTGTGTCTCCTCGACTGTGTATCCCAGGTGGAGAATACTGTGTTTTACTGCTTTCCCTTAACTATGGCATGATATCTGTTAGGATGATATGCATGGTTTCAAGGATGAAAAACTGATGGCTTTTTGAGAGAAAATTCTTTTTGGCTCCTGTGGTTGAGTCTGTATGCTTACGATTGCATAACCTACTTTACAGCTTTACTGTCTACTTTCATTAGGTTTCAGCTCACGGTGTGGGATTTTGTTGTAAAATCACTTTCAAGTTGTGTCTTTTTGGGGTTTGGTTGGTCAGGTTGTGGCTTTGGGAGTCGTGTCGTAGCTTCGGGTGTTCATTTAGGTGTCGTC
>JAOTRH010468555.1:0-27302 GCA_034768845.1 Heliamphora exappendiculata | reverse complement strand
CTTTATCTCTATCCCTCTCCTTTTAATTCTTGCATTAATTTCATATTTGCTTATCTAGATTTTGTGCGTTATTAAAAGGTTTTCTGAAAAGTTTTTTTCTCCTTTGCTAGCAAAGAAACCCAATTCTCCCCCCCATCTTGGGTTGCCTAATTCTAACATATACAAATAAAAAAATTCAATTCTTGAAATAAGATAATTTTGGTATTTTTTTTCTTTTTTTCTCCTTTCTCATGTTCTTATATATATATATATAAAAACATTCATTGATATTACTTCTCTTTTTATTAATTCATTACAAAATTTGTTTAATTTTACATTTATTATCTTTTTGTTAATCTTTTTTTACTTCTATAAATTTAAAAATAATAAAATTATATTTTTATTAAACATTTTAAAATTATTTTATTAATTAATTATTAAATTAAATAATTAAATAATTAAATAACTTTAAACATGAGCCATAACTAATTTTGCAGGTTGATCGAGAAAACTAAGCACCAGCAAATGCACCACATTAGCCAATTTTGTTTTGAAAAAAATAATATTTCATGTTAGCAAAGGAAACTAATGTGAATGGCTTGTCTTGACACTTCGATTTTCGGAACCTTTGCACAATAGTTGCTTGTCAGGGGTCAAGATTTTCTCTCCCACTTGTGTCTCGTGTGCGGCATTTAGATATTGCACATTAAATGTCTAAGTTAGCCTTTTTTTCACTCAAGATCAAGAGACACATCTCTCTCGCTCACAAGGAGACACATTTGAACAAGGAAACACCACTATATAAAGGGGGTGCTTGGCTAAGCTCTTGCTACCAGTTTTTAGTTTTATGCAACTGATTTTAGTTATAACGTATATTCTTTTTTAAATACTTATAATTTCTACTAGAACTTTTGATTATTTTTTTAATTCAGTTATAAATTATAATTTTTATCAAGCACTTACAACTTTTACTACAAGTTATAATTTATAAGCTATTACCCATAACAATCCTAAATACTTTCAAAGAATTGTATACAAGGCTTTACAAAATTGCAAGACTCTCAAGTAATGACAAGCTCGTTAGCTCTCACCTGGCACACTCTCTCTAGAGCACTCCAACTTAACCAAATTATTGGTTGATCTCCAAATGAGGCCTCCCACCTATATATAGGCCTCCACCTTCTCATTGAACGACCATAATCGATTTGATCCAAATGTTACAAATCACTTTTTAGAATCCTTCTAGAAAATATCTAATTTATTCTAATCTTCTCCTATGTTCTAGAATAATCTTCAATACTCTAGGACATAGAAGAGTTTTTCACACCCTTTCAAGGGCTTCTTGATTCTTCTAGGTCACTTTGAAACATTTTGGTTCCCTCTTAAATTCTTTAAGTTTTTTAAGGTTCTTTCGCGTTCCAAACTTTTCCGGAGCAATCTAGAACCTTACGCAAGCTAGCCTCTATTGTGATGTGCTAACCATCTCTATACCTTACATTGCCACGTGAGTTATCGGGCCGTGACATACTGCTCTGGAGATTTTTGTTTTTCAACTTTCAATTGTATTTTGACACCACAATTTTTTTCCTTTTCTTTTATGTGCTAATTAATTTTCGATTCACATAGAATAAGATTAAAAAAAATACATACATGTTGTCTTTCAATATGGATTCGAATTAATTGTTAATTATAACTCTAATACCATTTGTTGAAATTTACCGTCAAGTTCCAAATGCAATGGAAGTACAATTACGCACATATTTAAAAATTTATATTAGAATTTACACAATTTAGTGTGAGAAATAATATTAGGTCTTGTATTTTGAGAGGCCCATATAACTACGTTTTGTTCTATATGTATTTGATTTGTGGTAAATTTATAAGCACACTTGAAATCCAACATTATATCGTATTTTATAATTATATGGGGGTTATAATTTTAGAGCTTATAACTCCAATAAATGTGCAGAGAGTTGAATTAAATAGACAGAAATGTAGGTATAGATAAAAAATACTAGGGGCACTGAGATTGTCTTTAAGGAGGAAAACGTAATTTGTTTCTGGACTTGAGTTTTGAGTGCTGGGTTTTAGTATTTTTAGTCTCAAGTTTGTAATATTTTTTACGGTTATAGTAAATTATCTTTCACTCGTAGGCGTAGGCCGAATAACATAAGTTCTCTATTTTGATTATTTTTTTATTTTTGTACGTAAATATTTGCTTTAAGTTATATTTAAAGATTAATAATTCAACAAGTGATATCAAGATCGACTAATAATGATTCGAAGCTAGGGTGGTGATCGTAGCAAAATTTTCTTTTAGGCCTCGATTGGTAACTAGCTTAAATGCTAATTTTTTTTATTTTTTTACTTTTTAGCCAAAAAAAGTTAAGTTGAGTTCAAAGTAAATTATTTGGTAACTTAGTTTTGAAGTTAGTTTTTTTGAAATTGGTTGTTTGGATAAAAAACTAATTTTTTTATTTTTTGTTCAAAGTTGATAATTTTATCCTTTTATATATTTGATATTAACAATTAATGTAGTTAATAGTTGTAGTAAATAAATTTTGAATAAGAAGTATTATTATATTTTAAAAGTAGTAGGAGTTTGATTTGATTATTCTAAAAATTTGTATTTTAATTTAATTTTTTGGCTTTTTCTTCAAATGATTAAAGTTAATTTTTTTTGTATTTTTAACCTTAAAAAAATCAAAAAAATAAAATTGCCAATTGGAGCGGAGCCCTAATCTCGTAGTGCGTAGCACAATTTTTGTCACACAAAGAGCTGAAGAAAAGCAACGCTTGCGTAAGAAAAGGAAAAAAAAAAAACCCCTTAGTGCTAATTGGTAAAGCATGACAGAATGATTGTTTAAAAAGACTTTGGTGTCGGGGGTAATTTAGTGTGACCCTCGGCGAGACCGTTAATTTTGTTGAAAAATTGGTAAGTCGTTTAATTTATAGGTTGTTTATTATTTTTTATTTAGTATAAAAAATTTTAACAAGTAAATTATATTTTTATAAAAATTTTAACGCGTAAGATCTTTTTAAGATAAAAATACTCTAGAATAGATAAATTTATTTATGTATTTTTAAAATATGTATAAAGAATATAAATAAATTTATCTATTTTTTATTGAAAATACGTGTAGAAAATACAGATAAATTTATTTATCTTATTAAAAGCACGTGTAAAGAATACAAATAAATATGCAAACACATAAATTTATCTATTTGTTATGTAAACAGATAAATTTATTTGTTTGCATGGTATTTTTGGGAGAAATAACGCAATTAGACATTGCACGTTAAAATTTTTATTGATGTATCTTGCGCGTTAAAACTTATTTTTTTGAACATTTAGCTGAAATTCCTTAATTTTTTTGTTTTATTATCAGTTTGTATATATATATATATATATATATGAAAAATTAAGACGAACGTGTATCTTAAAGTTTTTAAACATTGCAAATTTATCGGTATAGTAAAAATTTTAGATTTTGAATAGTTTGATAAGATTGGACAAATTCGATTGAAATTGGGTTTGTTTAGGAGTGATCATGTTTGATTGCCGGTGATCAGAGTTGTAAGTAGAGTCCAATCAAAGGACGATTTTTTGATTCGACAGATGAATGACAATCATTATATTTCGATAAATAGATGTGATGATAGCGAACACATCGACGAATAGATGTCGGACATTTTAATATAGAATAATAGGTCATGTTAGTTTGAGTATAACAGATTGATGACAATGGTAGAATTGACATCGACACTGGTGATCTTCAAAATTGTTCGAAGAACTTATTTTCATCGGAAGATTGTTAGATGTGTATTTTGTATTTTATGGACCACTATAATTATATTTTGATCTATAAGTATTTGGGTTGTGGTGAAATTATATATAAGTCTACTAAAAACTTGATATGGTATAGAGTTCTATAATTATATGTGGTGTTAGAGTATTTTGTGGACTAGTATAATCATTGAATTGTTAATTTGAGTTTTGAAATACAAACATAGAGCTCATCATACTAATAGAATCAAAAAAAATTTGGTGGGTCAATTTTGTTTATACTTATCCCATTATAACAAAGAAGAAATAACTAAGCTTTTGTTTGGCTACACTTAAAAGTTGTTTTTTTCTTGTGCAAAAAAAAAAAAAACTTTTAAACTGTACTATTTGGTATATTTAAGAAGCTATTAGCTTTTCTTTTTTCTTTTTTTTTTTTACTTTTTTCAAGAAAAAACCTTTGCACATCTTATACACTCTAACTGTTTTTAGAGTAAAATTACTACAATACTTTTAATTAAAAAAGTAAGCTACTAAAAAAACTAATTGAAACAATTTATTTTTTTTCTTTCTCTTTTTTTAAAAAAAATTAAATCTCTTAAAAGTAATTAAGCTTTTTAGACATCCTAACCAAAGTGTAAGTAACTAAGCCCCTCTCTCAGTGTAAAAAATAGATTTTTTTGGCTTGGGAGAGAGAGAGTAGCGATAACCTTTCTTTGGTCTCTCTCTTTCCCTAGATTCTCTTATCCTTCTCATATTCTATCTTCTTTTTCTCTATTTAGATATGTCTTTTTTATTAGCGCTTGGGACACATGCGATGCGTGTACAACTTGAATTATAAGAAGAAGCAATAGAGAGAGGGATCAATCAGTTATTGTTACGTAAAGATAGAGAGAGAGTGGGTAAACAATTAGAGGTTAACCGTGGTAATAAAAGAGAGTAAGTGGGCAATTGAAGGCTGGATATAGGAACAATAAAACAAAATATTAAGGGTAGTTTAGGCAAAGTAAAAAGTCCATACAACTTCACTTTTTAGAGAACACCAAATAGGTGTTCTTTGTTTATAAAGTAGTATAGATTTACCTCTCTTTTACTTTATTTTGTGTGTTGTTCGCATTTTATTTTATTTTCTTGGTATTTTTTTTGTTCTCCTTTTATTATGTATTACTCATCGTCTCATTTTTTATGAGTAACTCTTTTAGATCCGGATGCCTACTAGATCGGTATAAGTAAATCGACGCTAGTAACCCAAAAGTTGAGGTTATACAATCACGCCCGATCGTTAGTAAATTTTTTCGTAAGAGTTGAATAGAAATTATGATGTTATTATAACTAGATGTTGAAAAAAAGATGACGATGCATAGCTTACAATAATGCATTCTTATCATTTGTTTGTTAAGTTTTTTAGTGTGTTTTAATAATGTCTTTTTACATGGAAGTTGGTGATTCTTCTTGTATGGTGGTTTGGTTCCTCTTGTGTGGCGGTTTTCTTCTGCTTGCAATGAGGTTTTTCTCTCTCCTTTTGGAAAAGTATCTTGTTGCATCTGATGTGCCTTTAATTAATTTTATATCGAATGTGCAATTAGTTAAGTTTTCTTTATTTTATTTATAAAACAATGTAGAGATCTATTAATTGAATTTAGGGTAGCAAAACACCTCTCTTTTTCAAAGTGGCTGTCTAATTTATGCCCTCAAACTCTTTGGCAACATGCTCTTTATTTCATCCCAAAGTTCCATTCTTTCACCTTTTTTTTTCTCATCTTCCAATGTTTTTACAAGAAGATATATATATTCATAAAACTAATATTGTGAAAAGTCAAAATTGCCCCTAATAAAGTTGATTATGCCTTAAAGAGTATTGCAAAGTACTGTTGAAAATTTTAGACTTAAATCCCCCAAAATAAGATTAATAGACTTAGATAATTAATTGATAATCCACGTAAACTTCAATCCACAATAACAATCACGAAAGAATAAGAACAACCGAAAAATACGCAAGATTTATGTGGTACGGCTAACTGCCTACTTTTAAGGGAGAGATGAATCAATCAACTATACTTTTTAACACAGATTACAAGATTTACTCAACTCATAGCAATATATGTGACATCAAACTGAACCTCTCACTATCTCTCTATACTCTCATTGGCCTATAACCTAAGCCTCTTTGAGTTTTTTTGACGATTTATGAAATTCTATAGGTTTTAAAGTCATAACCCCCTTTATATAGGTTTCAAAAGAAATTCTAAAGCTGTATAAGTCCCAGCTGTCTGCTACTGTCCACCTGGATTCGTGTATGTTCCAAATCTGATTTTTGACGATTCTAGTTAATTTCAAATTTATTGTTGAAATTCAAGTTAATCCCAACACAAACTGACTTTCAGTCAAATCTTTTGAAGGTTCATCTATTTTTAGTTTGATCGTATTTGATCTTCGTTGTTGAGGATTTGATCTTCGTTGTTAAACTCACGTCTCCGCAAAGTTTGGTTTTTTAGAAAATTTTCCAACATTCAATTAAATATTTGTTTGCTTTTGGTTTCTCTTGACTGAACTTAAAAATAACAGATAGATATCAATTAAAGAAGAAACAACCTGCTAAAAACAAAACTTAAAAATAAATTTTAAAAATGTTAGTGAACTTTATTCAAATTGGGCAATATAGTTTTCTTTTTTTAGAGTTTTTAGGTTCCTATAATTAAAAAAGACTAAAAAGGTGAAAATTTTGATTAGAATTTTTAAAAGTTTCTTAAAAATAAAATATGTCATGTACGGAAGTTAAACAGTGGATGTGATGATAATATGTTCGGATTAGTCCAGATGAGTCTCCAAGTGAGTGAGCCCAATGAACTTGCAAAAGGTGGTAATCGTTAAGCTAGCCAATGGCAAATGCCGAAAAGTCACTCCAACGTTAAGTTGGTGTGGTGTGTAGATATGGGAAGATAACATATTGAGAGAATAAACTTTGATAGAGTTTCACATAAGAATATATGCGGGTACCTTGATACTTTGATTTTAGTCCTCTTTATAAGGGAATTGGTCGACATACCATTTTGGTGAGTCGTGATAGGGTAATCCATCAATAGTCTTACCTTAGAGGTGGGCAGATCAAGCTCATATGTTCTGAGATAATGTATGGTAGTGGGTTTGCAAGTTTGGTCTTGTTGTCATTAATGCTATAAAATTAGTCATGCTATTCTCATTAATGCTCGATGTTTGGCTACACTACCTTCATTAATGATTGTAGCTCAACATGGCAACTACAACATTTGTACTCGGGAAGCTTAGCTATGGCATCTCTACACGACTCGGCTCCTGGACGTCATCGCCAGTTCTTCTGGCCCCTCTTAAATGGGCCACTAGGGACAACTTTCATTCTAGGCCCAATGGGCCAGCTGAGGATCTGGCTCGAGTTGAATCTTTTCCTCTCATTTTATATAGAAAAAAATACTGTTAAAAAACTTGAGCCCAATGGTTCCAAATTTTCCAAAAAGGAGTATAAGTTCATTGGGCCATCTTTTTACTGCTAGGCCATAGGCCCAATGTTAAACCCAGACTTAAAACTTAACCGAATCTGTAGTAGAGAAAATTTCAGAACCCTCTACATTTTTGTCTTTTATTAATATTTTTACATTTTTGAATGCCAATTAAAAGGAATTGGAAAATAAATAATTCATAATACTTGAGAAGATTTTACTAGAAATGAAAATAGTAACAAATCTGATTCATTGGCTTATTTAATTAATTAATTAATTTTTTTTTCTAATTTTTTTCCCATATTTTAGCCAAATACTTTTAAAAACCTTTCTTGATGAGAATAATCAAAAAATAAAAATTTACTAAAAAATAAACAAAAATAAAAAAATCAAAGTGGCAAAAATTGACCCAAACAAACCTTTGCTCAAGTGAGAAATTGTGAGTATTTGGTAAAGATTGTGACTTATAGATGAAATAAAAAAAATAATTATAAATTGTAGTAGAAAATTGTAGGTGTTAGAAAAAACTTATAACTTATAATTAAAATTAGTAGCAGAAAACTAAGCTAGAATTAGAAGCAGGAAGGTAAAAACTACCAGTATTAGATTTGCCAAACACCCTAGTGTTGTTTAAGGCTATGTTCGGAACAAATTTTTAGTGTGTTTTTTTTTTTCATTTTTTATGGATTTTTTTAATTATTTTACTAAATTTTTATTTTTTAGACGGTCTTAATGAGGACAATTGAAAAGAAAAAAGATTGATTAAATAATAATTTTTTATTAAGAATAAAAATAAACAACACAAAATTTTAGCTTATTGATTTTTTAAATAATTTTTTTAACATGTTGATTAAAATTTTACTTTTGTCAATTTTTCAATGAAAGTAATCGAAAAATGTAATAGTTTGATCAATTGATAAAAAATAATTACTAAAAATTAAACAAAATGAAATAATCTAATAAACAATTATTCTAAACAAGGCCTAAACTGATTTGGCTTCATCTTTAAAGCTAATTTTTTTTTTTTTTAAAAAAAAAACTTCAATACATGTATTTTTTTAATTCATTTTTTTACTTATCTTGAGTATTGGATAGAAAAACTTAAAACTTTTTAAAATAACACAATTTGGAGAAAGTTTACTAAAAACAAGGAAACAATTATATATGTAACCTATTTTCGCCTGTTTTTGATTAACTTAAATTTATTTTAATCTAAAATCTAAAAAATGCTAAAAAAAAAGAAATAATAAAAATATTGGCTTAGAAGGTGAACCTAAAAGGGGCCTACCATTTTATTCCAAACGTGAAATTCATTAACCCTTTTTTTCTTCTTTAGATAATTAGGTTGATTATCTTAAATATTGATAAACACTTTTTTATTTTATTTAAGATTACGTCCAATTTGGACGATAGATAATAAGTTAGAGACAAAAAATTTCAATATCAATATATTTAGGCTTTGATTGACAATTTTGATATTTTGGCTAAAAACGCAAAAAACGTCAAAATTATTCGTTTGATAAAAAAGTAAAAAAGCAAAAAGGTCAAAAAATCAAAACAAAACGCAAAATTTTAAAATATTATATTCAAACTCCTACCATCCATAAAATACAATAATATACTATTATTATAATTTATTTACTACTATTACCACGTACGTATAATTGTTAATATTAAAAATATAAAAAGGTAAAATTATCTATTTTGAATAAAAAAAATAAAAAAGCTAAGTTTTTATTCAAACAACCAATTTCAAAAAACTAGCTTAAAAGCTAAGTTATCATACTTTAAATTTAATTTAATTTTTTTGACTAAAAACGCAAAAAAATTAAATAAATTAACTTTTAAATTAATTACCAATTGAAACATTCTATATAAATATTAATACACTCTGTATAAATATTTAAATACTTTTTATCTATTATTTACGTTCCAATAAACAATAATAATTTTATTTAGATTAATAGATCATTTGATGTTTAAAACTGATTCTCTCTATACCAATTTAAACATACCCAACCTATTTTTGCAGGTAACAGGTAGTAAATGTGACTCATATGTAAAGTTAACTAAGCTATTATTTAAGGTTCTAAATTCCATGATATTTTAAATATACGAGGAATCCTAACTTTTGGGATCAATTAATAGTAATATTTCGAACACAGATAATTACAGAACAATCATAAAAATTAAATCATGATCATTCATTTAAATTAGAATTACAATACTTATTAATTTTAGTATAAATAGATGGTTAGAATTTACTTTTGTAGTTTATGTAGTTGATTATCTGTGTACAAAATATTTTTTGTCAATTAATTATCAGAGTGCCAACTACAAAATTATGATTGTTGAGGCATTTTGGTGGGAAGACCGAGAACTCGACATCTCTTTGTTCTAAATTTGATGATATTTTAAATTTATAAGATCTTGTATAATATATACTGTTACATGGATTTAAAAAATAGGTAATATTAATAAGTTTTAAAAAAGTATTATTTATTAGGTCAATAAAATACATAATATTACACACGGGCCTCAAAAAAATTTATTGACAGCTAAAAAAATTCTATTATTCATTAGGCCGGCAAATAAAATAAGCTAAACCTAATTTGATCATTTTTTCATATATAAAAAACCTACATACTAGAATCGGATGGAACGACTGCGCCTAAAGGGTCGTGTTGCGTTTTGTTTGGTTATTTGGCAAATATGTAAAACTCGTCGAATTTATTTACTATGTGAAATTTTATATTCATTCGATATCTATAACTAAGTGGTTGAATAAGATCTCATAATATTATTTTATACATAAATAAAAATTATAATTTTTAAAAAAATATTATTAAATAAATATTATCCAATCACTTAGTTATAGATATTGGATGAATCAAAAATTTTATATACTAAGCAAAATCGACGAATTCCATGTAATAAACGAATTCAATTATAAAAATATATTCACTCAATTACTCTAAATAAAATACAAATGAAAAATATGGCCAAAAGGTCTTTGAATTAATTGAGCCGTCGCTGTCTAGTACACACAAAGGAAACACAACATGGATATAAATAAAATATAAGAAAAATATAAGAAATCAGGGCCCGTTTTGAATTGTAGGGGCTAAAGGAAACTTTAAAGATAGGACCTCAGAAATTTATATAAATTAAAAAAATAAAAAATAAAATCAATTCAAAAAATAAATAAAAAAGTATGACAGTATAGTTTTAAAAAAATTTCAGACACAAAAAATTATACATATTAGATATTTCAAAATATCTCAAAAAATTTTAAAATATCTACACAAAATTATATGCAATGAAATAAGGTGCTACTCAAAAAATCATCGACAATAAATTTATACACAATCAAGATACGTATTTAGTATGACAATATTCAGCATATATAGATATTTGAATATTAAAAATATTAAAATATTAAAATTTATACATACAAAAAAAAATATTATTCACATATAAAAAATTTAGATTCTCATATAATTATTTAAAATTAAAAAAAAACTCACGTAAGAACACATATTCTCGAGTGAGCGAGAGCAGTAACAAATCGACTGTCGGAGAGCAAAAACAGCGGGCTGATGGAGCTCAACAAGCAGCGATCAACAAACGGTAACGAGCGACGACGAGCGACGACGACTGAATGACAATTAAAGTTTGTTTTCACTTTTCGGCTGAATAAGAGTTATTGAGTCTGAATTAGGCAATTAACTAGGAATTAAGTACATTAGGAGTAGCGACAATTGAATGAGATTATGAGAATTAGAATTTAGGACTTGTTCTCTTCTCGGCTAAATTAGTTAGAGATTGAATTGAATGTGATTATAAGAATTCACTACGACAGTAAGCACTTATTTTTTAATTGGGTTTTAAAAAAAATTAACTCTTTATTTGTTAATTAGGTTAGACTAAATACTTACAATTTTTGGGAGTCTTAAAATTTAATCTAAATTTGAAAGCTTAAAATGGTTACTTTACTGGCGTTATACTAGGACCAGCCCTATAAGAAATTGATTTTACACTCCACTTTTATCAAAATACAATACAATTTTTGTCTTTAATTGGTAAAATTACAAAAAATTCCTTCACAATAATAAGATCCTACGGTATGTTTGTTTACGGCATAAAACTGGTGGGAATGGATATAATATATTATGGGACTTTATATCCAATGTTTGATGTTCTCAAAAAGATGGGGGATATATTATCCAAAGTATAGCTATATCCTTGGATATCTAATAACTGTGGGGGTTGGGTATTAGATATCCTATAAGTTCTTACTCCTTCAACCAAGAACAACTGAATATACATTTGGAGACTCATTTTCTGTTCTGACAAACACAAATGCATAATGGGTATTAAAAAATCTAAATGATGATAATATGTTAAATTACTTTGAGTAAACTACACTTACCTCTTCTGAGGTATTCAACAAATATACCGATCTTTATTCTATTTTCTGAAATTATACTTATTTTTTTTGTTTATGTTGTTGCCCTAAGACTATTAATAAAAATTATAAATTTATGAATTTAACCCTAATACTATTGTAAATTTATTAATTTTCCAATTCAAGAGAGTGCTGGAAGAACCTTCGAATCAATCGAAAAGATCTGCTTGTTTTTTATTTTATTTTCATTTTTCATTTTTTATTTTAGTTTTTGTTCTTAATTTTATAGATTCATACATACATTGTGAGACCTCTTTCAAAATTTCAATTTATTTATTTATTTTATTTATTATCTTTTTATTTAATTGAATAAATAATAATAATAATTAAATAAAAATATATATATTAGTTGGAGTTTATTGTATTAGATGGAATGTTTTGAGAAGAAAAAAATGTAATAAATAAATAAAATAAAAATTATAATTATTTAATAAGTTAAAAAGAACTTACCTTCAAAATAATTGAGCCGTCGCGGTCAAGTACACATAAAGGAAACACAACATAGATATAAATAAAATATAAGAAATCAGGGCCCGTTTTGAATTTTAGGGGCTAAAGGAAACTTCAAAGATAGGACCTCAGAAATTTATATAAATTAAAAAAATAAAAAATAAAATCAACTAAAAAAATAAAAAAATAGTATGACAGTATAGGTATTCTTGTACTAGATATTATTATTTGTGTTTCTGTGCTTGTAAGATTAGTTAATTTTTATTTGAAATGAACTCATTTTCATATTATGCCATTTATTATTTGGTTTGTTTGATCACTCTTTTTTATTTTAATTATTGTTTTAATTCGACAAGAAGTTGTAATTATTTTTAGAAACTAGTTGGCTTTATAACTTTTTATTTAAGTGTTGTTGAAAATTAACGTTTAATTAAGTATTAAAAAAAATAAAAAACAAACCAGTTATTATAAATTTAAGATCAATTGCTGAAAATTACTATTTAAATATTCAAATAATTGGGTAGGTGTTGGGTTTTTTTGTCAATAGACTAGAAATGATTGTGTAATGTGTGTAATCGAAGAATTGAAAAACAGTGAATTTGCTTTGTATGAGCTCAATTTTGTTTAAAAAATAAATTTTATGATTTGTTGGGCTGCTAGCTGGATGTTTACATATACATAGCTCAAATTGTAAAACATTTATGACAAGTAAACAGTGCTAGAAAAATTATTTCATTCTCATCTTTATTCTTTTTGGTTGTGGCCTTATTGTTGGAAAATATTACACAATATATGTTTTATGGTATCTGAGAAAATACATGTTTATTAATTTTCAACGATTACAATAAACTGAATTTACAGAAAATAAAAATACAAAAATAATATGAAAAAAATATGCAAACCGAGTCCTATAAAAGTAGTTTTCTTAAAAATAATTCACCGACTACCAAGGGTGTTGTAGGTATCTCCACCGGCGTCACTCTTCTAGGATAAAACGGTTAACCCCGAACGTTGGAACACTTTTAAAAATCAGGAACGTATTTCGTCTGTTTTTCTCTATCTTACAATTTGTAATCTCATAATTGTATCTTTATTTTTCATATCTTTTCCATTCCTCATAACTCTGCAGAATACTAGAGGAGTTCTTATATAGAACTTTTCTCATGAAGGGTTATAAAAAAAATTAAATAGAAAAATCAATTGCCAAATAGATGGTATTTATTTTGAAATTAAATTACCAATTGACTAATTAAATTGTCAATTGAATTCAGAAATTAATTCTTGAATAATGGCCAATTGAATTCAATATTTCCACCACTTAATACCACGAATGTGTATGTTTGATAGTTTCTTCGTATTTACTCTCAAATAGTGTTTTGATTTATTGAAGTGTTTTTCAACAAAAGTATAATTAAAATTGAAATAGGTTTAAAATATAATTTGATAGTAATAACTTTCATTTAAATATTTTTTACAGTGTAGAATTGAATTCAACAATAGTATTATTGTTAAAAAAAATAATTTAAATATTTTCTTTCGCTTTTATCTAAAATAATAATTTCTATTAAATCCGGTTAAGTCACATAAAAATAACAATAAAAGAAATTAGGTAGGCATACCTTAAATGAACTCCTAATCAATGGAATTGCTTCTTGTTCAAACCATCAGGAACACAATATTGTTGGGGGACAAATTTGGAATACAATATCAGTTTTTATTCTTTCCTTAGCACTTTTCATCTATTGTATTAATAGTGAATAAACGGAAAGAAGAATCTGAACCCAACATAAAAAATAAGAGAAAGTATAATGATATTTAAAAAATCACATGAGTGCTTAAAGTTTTCATAAATCTCAAAAAAAAGTGAATATAATGTATGCAAAAATGCATACATTATATTCTATCAAAAACAAACATTGTATAAATATTCTCTTATAATACATATTCAGAGTTATATCTATTATATTCTATAATATCCACATATATAGTCAAAAGTATTCTATATCATCTAATTTATCTCTGAACATTCAAATAAACCCTTAAATTCTTGATTCAAATTTGTACCGTCAATATTGCTAATTCCTCCAATCTATAATTCCTTAAGCATAATATACATAAAAATAACATGTGAAACAGAAATATCACTAATATTTCATATTTTATCCAATTCTATTCCAAATAATAAACAAGCTCAGTTTAATAACGATTTTGGGCTTTGGAGTATAGCTTAGTTTATGTTTAGCCTAATTTTTTAAAAAGTTTTTTGCTTAAAAATTATTTGGCTCCTGTTGACTTTTTCACATATTTGTATATTTATTTATTTTTTATAAAAAAAATTAAAAAAATTAAAAAAATTAAAAAAAATAAAAAAAATAATCCAAACACAAGCTTAGTATGACCGTGGGCTTATTAACTAAGTCTCTTTGCCAACTTTTGGGTTGGATTAATAGTGATGGTGGTTTCAGGTGCGGATACAGAATTTTAAATTAGAAGAGATAAATTATTTTTATAAATTTTTAAAAGTACATATATTAAATTTTTTTAAAAAGATCTTAGAGAGACGAATTTATATAATTTCTAACGAAAAATTAGTCTTAGATTCTTCAAGTATCGTCGATTTTTTTTTACGTCCATTATAAAAAATTTTAACAGCGCGCGAGGTCCAGTTTTAACCAGCGATGTCCAATTAGATCTTATAACAAATAAATTTATTTATGCATTTTTAAAACATGTATAAAACAAATAGATAAATTTATCTATTTTACATAAATAAATATACAGATAAATTTATCTGTATAAAGAATACTGTACCTTTTCAAAACACATATAAAGTCCACAAATAAATTTATCCGTCTTGCATAAATAAGCACACAGATAAATTTATCTGTCAAATTGTATTTATTTTACTAAATAGATAAATTTATTTGTCTAGTATTTGTAATACTAGAAAGGAACAGATAAATTTATCTGTTTAGCAAATTGTGTCAGTTTTACGAAATATATAAATTTATCTGTCTATAACTTATATTTATTTGAAATAACAGATAAATTTATATGTCTAGCACTTGTACTTATTTGACTTAACAGATAAATTTATATGTATAACATTTGTCAATACTAGAAAGGAATGACAAATAAATTTATCTATATACATTTAATAAAGATTTATCTGTTTGTGTTAATGTTATCTGTATTATATGCGATTGAATCTCGCGCGTTGATTTTGTTGATGGAACTTGCGCGTTCAAATTTAGTTTTTTGGACTTTTAGCTAAAAATCCTAATTTTTAAATATTTTGTACTAATATTACTTTAATAGTGAGTTTTTTCAAAATTTAGAGGAAATGGCCGCCCCATTGGCCTCTCTTGGAGCTTGTGTGCGGGTGAATTGACAATACACTCGTTAGAACTCATTACAAAATTTCAAAAATAGGCAATTTTCAATAGACAGCACATGCATATTGAACTTTTGCGACGAAAATAAACTCGTTATTTTAGCATAATATCAAAAATACTTTTGTCATTACTTACATAAGTAGTGATTACGCTTATGCTGCCATCTTCTGTAATTCTCTTGTCATGAGTTTGTTTGTGTAAATTATTATATTAATTATTTGACTCAAATTAAATATAAAAAAATTAATCACGCTCTATTCTTAATTTCACTTCATTCTTAATTATTATATTAATCTCATCTAATTATTAATTCTACTATATTTATATTGGTAATTAAAAGGGCCGCCTTAGAGTATTTAGATAATTTGTAAGGAACAAGGCATTTTGAACCGTGGATGAGCGTTGACCAAAGAAACTGCCAGATTACGAAGTTGACACGTTTGACCATATTAGAAAAATTCAAAAAGACTGGCACATCCCATCCCTACATGGTCGAAATTACATGAGATATATATGTAAATAATGGTATGTACGGAGATAAATCCAACATTAAATAAATGGAAGGCTTGCTCTCCAAGTATTACCATGGTGGAAAGCGTCAAAAGATAATACGAGAGATTTTGGACATGATGTGGACTAAAAAATTACTATACTGTATAGAGTATTAATTATTTTATTAGAAAAGGTTTAGCAGTTCAATGGCTCATAGTCTTTATATAGACTTCTCACTCGGTGGTAAGTGGTTTAAGTCCCCTTCTTCTCCCATTCTCTTTCTTTTCCACTGCCTCTTGTATTCCCGATAAAAAAAAATATTATTTTATTAGTATGATTTTATTTGATAATTTAGTTTTAAATTACGTTTGTTAGCTTTTAAGTTTAAAAAGTTAAAAGCTTGTTTGAAATAGGTATGGTATGAAGTGATTTTAAATCAAAAATTTAAAGTGATTTAAATTTTAAAATTAGTTGCTATAATTTTTTAAATTTTTTAAAGATAATTTCGTATTGAATATCGATCTTATTTAATTACAAAATATTTTTTAATTTCATTAGTTACAATGAGAGAGCTAGCCTACAAATGATATAAATACAATAGTTATTATTATTTTTGATAATAAATTTAATTTGACGAGTTTAGAACTCACTCTTTGTACCATACTTGAACCTTAAAAGTTACGGTACAAAATAATAAACTAACAAAAAAGAAACAAATAAAATAAAGTAAAATATATATATATTTTAAAATATATAATTATAGACTGGTACGATATTATATGGTTTCGCCGACTTAGTACCAGCCAATATGTGGACATGTTAGAAAGATAATGTTGAATATGTTATGTTACTGTTAGACTAGAATTCAGGATCGACAAGAAAAGGAAATTATATGTACTTTTGTTGTTATTTTTAGAGGATATGACCTATGATCTAATTTGTTTTAAAAGTACTACGATTTTAAATGAGTTTTTTTTTTGTGAGACTTAGCCGGTGTAAAATATAAGTTTTTTTTATAGTAGTTTTTAGGTTTTTTGATTTTTTTTTTGTTAAAAAGTAAATATCAAATCATATAAAAAAAAGTAAAAAAAAAGTCTAATAAGCTAAACTAATTGACTTTTTTTTTAATTTTTATGTTAAAAAGTATAAAAAAATAAATTAATCCAAATACATGCTTAATTTATAGAGTGAAAGCTTGGGTTGTTAAACCGGAGTCAAAATGCTCATGAACAAGTATGGCGAGAATTTAATGACGACAGTTTCAAGAACATTGTTTTTTTATTTATTTTGTAAATATTTATATTTTTTGTTTTTATTAGAGTTTTACGCTCTTATATTTTATTATTTTCTCTCATATTAAAAATTGTTGTAATTTTATAAATATAATTTTAATTTTAGATAAATTATATAAACCATGTCTTGTATCTTATAAGTGTAATTGCGTTATTAGCCCCGTAATGGCAAAATGTGCTTATTTTGTTTTTTTTTTTTTGTTTTTTTAATTTTTGATTAAATTATTTTATTTTTTTAAATCGTCTCGATGAGATAAACTAAAAAGTAAAAAATCTTGATCAAAAGATAAAAAATATCTACTAAAAACGAAAATAAATAACATTCGATTTAGTTTATTAGTCTATTTTTGTTTTTTTTTGAATTTTTTTTAATATTTTGATTAAATTTTTTTATTTTTTCAGCTAATCTAAATGAAAAGAGTCTAAAAAGAATAATAATTTGATTAAATAATAAAAAAAATTATTAAAAATAAAAAAAGTACAATAAAAAATAAGACAATAAACTAAAAATTTACAATAAATAATGTGTCTGACTATTTACTGTTTAAAAAAAACAACAACTTTTATCCACTGAGGCCCATTAATTGTGGATGTTATTTTTGATTGCATCGAAACAAACGGATTGAGCCTGTGTTTGAATTAATTTTTTTTAATAATTTTAAAATTTTTTGAGTTGTTTTGTAAAAATATAAATGTCACATTATATAAAAAATAAAAATAATAAAAAAATAAACTAAATCAAATCAATTCATTTTTTTTTAACTTTTAAGTCAAACATCTTGACTTTTAAGTCAGGGTAAACAGTGGCTGAGTCACCGGCACCAAATCGGGCTCACCAAATAATTGTTGGAGATGAATAGGGAGAAATCTAGACCGTCCTACAGGCTTGACCGGTAAGAGCGTGGCAAGACTTTTCATCGTACACCATAAAAATCTGTTTCCACTTCCACTCCTCCAGGTTCCCATAAGGTTCATGACCTTGCATAGGAGTATTTTTTTTCAATAATTAAGAAATTAAATTTTTTTTTTTTGCATTAACTGTACTGATCTATTGAACTTAAAAAATGATTCTTAGTTTTCAGAATTAAATTCTAATAACTAATTTTTTATGTTTATAATTCAATAATTTGGTATTGCTCCAACAGAAAAACTCGATTCATAATTAAAAATATATAAACTAAAATTAAAAATATATAAACACAGTTCAATACACACAGAGTGTTCGTTTCGTAACTTAATTTTAAGTTAATTTTTTAATTTTAAATCACTTTAAGTTAAAAAGCTAAAAACTTATTTTGGTTAGAAAATTAGTGACTTTTAAGTCACAAAAAAAATTATATAAGCTCATTTGGTTAATAAATTAGTAATTTTTAAACCACCAAAAGACCAAATAAACTGGATGTGAAATTCTAAGTTCGCCCTTTTATATATAAAAAAAAAGCTAAAAGCCAAAGAATTCAAAAAAATAAAATTAAAAATTATTATAAAAAAATTAAAAAACTTAAAAATAAATAAACTAAAAATTACATAATGAAAAATAAAAAATTTTAATTTTTCAACTTTAAATTAAAAATTAAAAAATTAATTTTAAATTAATTTAAAATTAATAGTCAAACAAATGCAAAATAATAGTAAAATAAACCAACAACATACAAAAGTCTAAAAACTCTCACGTAGCCACAACTAAGAAAAAGACCTATCACATACCACGTTACCATCCTCTTCTTCTTCTTCTTCTTCTTCTTCTATCCTTTCAAGCTCTCACCAGCCGTCCTCTCTCTCTCTCTCTCTCCCTAATCTTTTCTCCAAGGTACGTAAAATATCTCACGATTCGGTTTTCGTTGTTTTTTTTTGTCATTGATATTGATCTGACTTTAATCTACTACGCTTAATTTCTACGCAGTCTCGTTGTTCTAATTCATGGATTCCAAGGGTATCTCAAGTTCAAATTCTCCTATCTTTCTTTCTTTTTTTTCTTTTTTTCTTTTTTTCTTCTTCAGCTTCTTTCTGTGATTCTAAAGTTGATGGTGTCGGGAACCATAAAATTGAATAAATTACTATTAAAACGTGTATGATCTTGCTTCTTTTTTTGTTCCTCCTTATCTCTTCTCCATATGTACTCTTTTCTTTTTTTGGCGTTTTCAATTATACATGTACGATCTACTTTGAATCACTTGTTTTTTTTTTTTTTTTATAAAAAAAACAAAACTAGAAAATGGCTTATAATATCCATGATTGATTATTTGTTTAAATATGCGGTACAGGATGTTCGGTTGAATTTCTTCTTTTTTCTTTTGTATATACATTTTTAAAAATTCTGTTGGGCTTGTAAATACCTGTTTTTTTCTTTTTCTTTTTATTTTCAGTGAGTTATGTTGCGTAGTTAGATTAAAAATCTTGAATTAGCGATGAGAAATAGTTACTTTGTGGAGAAATTTCAATGGGCAAGAGTTATTTCATTGACAGTAACTTTTGATTTGAATAGGGATTCTGAGTCTCAGATGGTCATGGATCAAGGGTTTACTAATGAATTCTCGGACTCTGTAAATGGTTTGAAGTTTGATGAAGATACCTTCTTCCCAAGTTCTGATCAGTCTGAAAATCTTGCGAACACATTCAAGTTTAAAGATGACACTGTAGATCTCAACTTCATGGACCTGCCTTCCCTTTCCCCTGATCCCGACCCCGGTTATGCCGCCGCCCCGACCTTGAGTAGAAGCTGGGAGGCAGACTCCCCCGACGACAGTGACTTGTCGGATGATGTTTTTAAGTACATAAACTCAATTCTCATGGAAGAGAACATAGAGCAGAAACCCAGTATGTTCCCTGATCCTTTGGCTCTACAAGCTACTGAGAAATCCTTATATGCTGTCATTGGTGAGGAGTTCCCTGCTTCCACCAACCAACCCCCTCTTTACCTTGATCAAAATGTTGAAAGCCCAGATGATTATTATGTATTTGGTAGTTTCAGTGAGCAGAGTACTAACAGCAATACCAGCGGTAGCAACTCGGTTGATTCTCATTTGGTTGTTGATTCTGGAGAGCATAAACCATCTGCATCAAGTTATCCCTTTGGATACCCTTTCGAGTCGAGTTTTCAGACCACTTCACAGTGGTCATTTGGCTCTATGAAGAGTTTTCGTGGCGATGGTGTTAATGGCCGAATGGAACCTTCTATGAATAGCCATCTGGTTTCGAGCATATTTAGCAACAGCCAGTCCATATTGCAGTTCAAGAGGGGGATGGAGGAAGCTAGTAAGTTCCTTCCTAGTAACAATCAATTGATTATTGATTTGGAGAGTTATGCATTGCCTCCAGAGTCGAAGGAAGGTGCTTCTGAGGTTGTAGCCGAGTTGGAGAAGGATGAGAAGAGGGAGAGGTCACCACCTAATGGCTCTTCAAGGGGTAGGAAGAATCATGACCGTGAGGATAGTGGGTTAGAGGAGGAGAGGAGTAGCAAGCAGTTGGCAGTTTATGTGGAAGAAGAGGCTGAGTTATCTGAGATGTTTGATCAGATTTTGCTTTTTCATAATGTGAAAGGGGAGCCTTTATGCGGCGAAGAGCAAACTGAAACCACCAAGAACCTGCAGGAGAATGGACATCCGCACGGATCCAGTGGTGGAAGCACTCGTACTAAGAAACAGGGCAATAACGATGAAGTGGTTGATTTGAGGACTCTTTTGATTAACTGCGCCCAATCTGTTGCTGCTGACGATCGCAGGACTGCAAATGAACAACTAAAGCGGATTAGGCAGCACTCTTTTCTTTCCGGTGATGGGACTCAGAGGTTGGCCCATATCTTTGCTGATGGTATCGAGGCACGCTTGGCTGGCACCGGATCCCAAATTTATGCAGCCTTAGCTTCAAAGAGGATTTCAGCTGCTGATAAGTTGAAAGCTTATCAGCTCTATATTACGGCCTGTCCATTCAAGAAGATGTCAATATTCTTCACAATCACAACGATTCACAAGTTGGCTACGAATTCAACTAAAAAAAAACTTCATATTATTGATTTTGGTATTGGATATGGTTTCCAGTGGCCCATCCTTATCCAACACCTCTCAACCCTACCTGGTGGCCCACCTGAACTTCGAATAACTGGGATAGAGTTTCCACGGCCTGGTTTCCGTCCTGCAGAATTTATTGAGGAGACAGGGCGTCGCTTGTCAAAATATTGTGAACGCTTTAGCATTCCGTTTCAATACCATGCCATTGCACAGAGCTGGGAAAGTATTAAAATCGAGGACCTCAACATATACGGTGATGAGGTGCTTGCTGTGAATTCTCTCTTCCGGTTTGAAAACCTACTTGATGAGACAGTTGTCGCAGACAATCCAAGGGATGCTGTTCTGAAGTTAATTAGGAAGATGAATCCTGATGTTCTCATCCATTCCGTTATTAATGGTTCATACAGTGCCCCCTTCTTTGTCACTCGGTTTCGTGAGGCACTCTTCCACTACTCTTCGTTGTTCGATATGTTTGACACTACCATACCGCATGAAAATCAGGAGAGGATGACTTTTGAGAGAGAGTTCTATGGGCGTGAGGTCATGAACATAATTGCTTGTGAGGGTTTGGCTAGGGTTGAGAGGCCCGAGACATACAAGCAGTGGCAGGTTCGGAACATGAGGGCTGGTTTCAGGATCCTTCCATTGGAGCAGGAGACACTAAAGAAACTGAAGGGAAAGGTGAAGGCAGGGTATCACAAAGATTTTGTGATCAATGAAGATGGCCAATGGATGTTGCAGGGATGGAAGGGTAGGATCTTCTGTGCTAGCTCCTGTTGGGTACCTGCATAAAAAGTCTTTAAGGCATGTTTATTATAACTCTGAATTGAAGACTAATAGTTTCTTGCTGAGGGAGTTTGCTAGGATCTTGGAGAACACAAGTAAAGGTACTATTTTTTTTTAATCTATTTTTGAATTCTAGGACAGTTCTGAGTTTTGTTTCTTGGTATGTAATATTGCTGTTAATTTTATATGCATAGCTACATATTTATATGGAAATTTAGGTTTAATTTTACATTCATACACAAATACACTCACAGAAATAGGGAGAGATGCCTATACTGGACTTTTGTCAGGTGTTATTAGTTAGTTTGATCCTTGTTTAAATTAATGCAATTTACCTCAATGAATTAAAGAGGAGCTGTGCTTGTTTCATGTTTTCAGATCACCTGTTGTAGTATCGGCCTTCTTGCTGAAGATGTTTACAGGTTATGAAGTTGACGCATCGTGCAATAATTTTACAAGATAATATTAAGTGGTACTCGGTAAATTTGGCGTTGCAACTATTATCTGCCATGGTTTTGAAGAAGCATCATGTAGACAAGGTTTAAAACTACCATAAAATTGGTTTTGCAGAGTAAAGATATCTGTCACTTGCGAAATCACGCACGTCCTATTCCTGTCATTCATTGCGGTGCGTTTTGGATCATGGACTTGTGGAGAAATTTAAGGTGGAAAAAGAGACGGCAATGAGGAAGATGAGAAGATAATGGAAGAAGTTAAAACTTATTTCTTTAGCTGGTTCTGATATTCGTTTCACTTCGTAAATCTCTCCACAAATCTTTTGATCCAAAACAGTCTGCAATCTGCATGGATGGGAAACATGTATCAATGATTTTGCTAGAAAGAGGTATTTGAAGTTCCATAGCTTAAAAAGTTTTTGTTTTTAGTTCTTTGAACTTGTAATGTGAACTGTTACAACGGTATCCTTCTGTTCTTGAGCTGTAATTTATAGATTCCCTTCCATTGTATTCCCAGCTTGCAGTATGTTTAGTTTGATCTTCTTGAATTCTGGATGTTGACAACGGAAAAATATCAACAAAATTAGGATTTATTCGTTAGGGATTTCAGCTTCCCTTCCAATTTGGAGTGTTTGGCAAAGTTATTGCGGATAGCTTTTAACTTCTTGTCACTAATTTTAATTATAAGCTTTTAAACACTTACAAATTTTGTTATAACTTATAATTATTTTTTTTTCTATTTCAACTGCAAGCTATACTCTTTATCAAATATTCGTAACTTTTGTTATAAATTACAATCTATAAGTTACTATTTTTAGCAATGCCAAACACTGTTACGGTACCAGGCAACTTGTACCAGTTGGATTGGATAGTGCAGAAAATACGCATGTTATTTATTTATTTATTTTTAAAAAGGATTTTGGCCTCCCATATTCTTGAAATGTTACATTCGGTAAGGTTTACAGTTTTTTATTTTTTATTTATAATAAATAAAAAATATATATTTTTATTTTTATAAAAAAACAAAAATAAAAACTTATTTAGCAGACAAATATTTGGAAAGTAGTGATCGAATGTAGTAATTAACTAATGATGACATCAAGAGGTAGCAATGGTGGTCGAAAGTGATGGGTGGTGGTGGTGATAAAAGCGGTTGCTGTATGTGTTAGTTGAAAATGTTGATTGGAGACGGTAGCCAGGAGGGGATAGTCAAATGTTGTGGTTGAAGGTGATAGCTCAAAGGGAGTTGCGTTGAAAGGGAGTTGCTGAAAGTAGTGATGGGATGTAGTGAGAAAAAAAGAATAATATGAAAATTTATTTACAAAACAAGAAAAAATATATTTTTTTCTGTTTATAAATATTTAGTAAAATTTAAAAATATTTTTTATTTTTTAAAAATAAAAATAATTATTAAATAGTTTTTGGCGGCAGCGATCTGGTGGTGGCGGCAACATGGGGAGTGGTGGCAGCGACGTGGGGAGTGGTAGCGGTGGGAAGTGGTCTTATATATTAAGGGTAATTTTGATATGTAAAACATTTGAAAGGATTTATTGGGAGATAATTTTTAATTGGAATTTATTGAAATACAAGATTTTTAAATAAAACCTAACTCAAAATCTCAAAAAGAATATAGTAAACTTCTTTTTAGATCAAACACAATTTGTCACACAAGTCATCTTTGTCTAAGCACCCTCAATGTTACACTTGGCTACATATAATCCAGACTGGATTGAATTGGATTACTAGTGAGGGAGGATTGGTAATGAAGTGCATGCAATGATCACTGGAGTGTAAGTAAACTACTGAGGCAGATAAAGCAGTGTTCTTCTCCTTTGGGTGATGGATCCCAAAGGTTAGCATATTACTTTGCACTGAGTCTCGAGGCACGCCTGGTCGGTTCTGGGAGCCCAAAGTTTAAATCGGTTGCCGCCAATATGTTTGATGCCAATGTTTTAAAAGCTTATAAGTTGTACCTTTTAGCATTCCCTTTTACAAAAATATCTCACTTCTTTACAAATCAAGCGATTATGGAATTGATCGAGACAGCAACAAGTCTCCACATTATTCATTTTGGCATAATGTATGGCCTTCAATGGCCCTCGCTCATTCCGAATCTCCCAACTAGACCCGGAGGACCTCCCAGGCTTCGTATCACAGGAATAGATTTTCCTGAAGCTAGTTTTCAGCTAGCTACAAGGGTTAAGGAAACGGGGTGTCGCTTAGCAAGTTATTGTAAGAAGTTCAACGTTCTGTTTGAGTACAACAACATTGTGAAAAAATGGGAAACCATTAGCATTGAGGATCTCAGAATCGATAAAGATGAGGTGGTCGTCGTGAACTGTCTGTTCCAATTTATGTACCTACTCGACAATACGATAATGGAGCGCAGTACTCGGGATGCAATTTTAAACATGATTAGGAAGATTAATTCGGATATTTTTATACACGGAATACTTAATGGGAATTTTAATTCCCCATTTTTTGTCTCGCGGTTTCGCGAGGCTCTCTTCCACTACTCTGCATTGTTTGATATGTTTGAGGCTAATGTGCCCCGTGAGAATAAGGAGAGGATGGTATTCGAGAGGGACATATTAGGGAATGGGTTTTTTAATATCCTCGCTTGTAAAGGGTGGGAGAGAGTTGTGAGGCCAGAGATGTACAAGCAGTGGCAGGCTCGGACCATGAGGGCTGGGTTCAAGCAGCTTCTATTGAACCACCAGATGATTGAAGGAAGTAAGTACTAAGGTGAAATCATTCTACCACAAGAACTTTTTTGTGGACGAGGCCACTCAGTGGATGCTAGCTGGGTGGAAAGGACGCACCATTGTCGTTTTCTCTTACTGAAAACCTGCCTAAGAGTTTGTAAGATGATGAACTATGTAAATTATATCAATTTTATGTGTATAACTTTTCTATTTTTTAATATTTTAATTAAAAAAATATTTATTTTTCCAATTTGTTTTAATGAAAATAATCGAAAAATATAATTTAACTTAATAAAAAAACTATTGAAACAAAAATCAAGAGAAATTTTGTTTGGAAGTCGATTTATTTGACTTTTTGTTTGTTGGGTTGATTCAAAGAACCCTCTTATGCAATGAAAAAGGACACATTTCACAGGGTGGGGTTTACTACTTTGATGTTGACTGTTGAGACTAGACCAAAAAAGTTATAATTTTATGGCTTTTCTCTATTTAAAAATTATAGTAGTTGGGTAGAAATGTAAAAATGACCCGGGATTTATTACTGTGCGTGTACAACCAAGGCCCGAGCCCGTAGCCTTCATTTTTGGGCCTAAGTCTCCCCTTCCCCAAAACCTATGGGCCTAGCTGAGGCCCGCGACCCCAAAGCCCGCCTAGAGGCCCGTTGAGAAATTAGCTGTTTGGCCCGGCTTGAGGCCCACCAATGATAAGAAAATTTATTGTACATATCGGATTGTTTCGTTTTAAAAATCAAGGGCCGAGATTAAGTGTTCATTGGGCCCGGCTTGGCTCGCCCAACGGCTAGTTTTTTATTTTTTTATGTTTTTTCTATAAATAAGGCCCCCTACCATCTCTAAATTCATTCAAATAATTCTCTACTCTCTCTACTCTCTATTCTTTAACTAATCGATGATTTATGAATTGTCAATATTCGAGTTCGGTGCAATTGTTGGCGAATTAAGAAGTGAAAATCTAGAATAAAGATCAAGATAAAAACACAAATTGATCGAGATCAAGGTTAGATATCGGAGTTCCTTAATTCTGTTTGCTTTATTTTTTGTAATTTAATTTGTTTGTTTGCAATATTTATTTTATTTTAATATATTTTTTAAAATTTCTAATTAATTTCTTTAAAAAATTAAATTAAATTTTATTTTTAAAATTTAATTATAAGTTACTTTTTTCTACTCTTTATTATTTAATTTATCAATTTCGCTTTAAAATTTTTTATTTTATTGTTGAATACAAATATATTTACCGTTGATGAATAAAAAGATATTTTCACATTTTTACCTAATGGTTCTAATCCTACTCCTCGTACTTCTATTCTTAATCCACCTATTAGTTCATCAACATCTACTGTTGTATTTACATCTGCATCTACAGGTTCATTTAGTAAAAAGATTTCAAATGTATGGCAATTTTTAAAAAAATTTGTTCAAAAAAATAATGATTGCACCGTTACTGTTAAAGTAAAATGTAAAATTTGTAATAAATTATTTTCGAGTCACACATCGAGTGGCACTAGCCATGTACGTAGACATTCTAATAGTCACCTAAAAAATGCACCTCTTAATATTACATATTAATTATTAAACTTATAAATTATAATAAATTTATAAACTTTTAATAATATAAACTATACACTTATCAATTAATAATAGATTTAAAGTAAACTAATAAACAAATAAAAGATAAATTAATAAGTTATAAATTTATACTAAATAATTAATTAGTCAATTAATAATAATATATTATAAACTTGTAATAATATCAACTATAATAAACTAATTTAATAATTAATAAATTAGTCAATTTACTATAAATCTAATAAGTTTATTATAAGTTTATAATTTATATTATAAATTATAAATTATAAACTACTAAGTTTATAAACGAATAAGTTTATAATTTATAGTTTAATAACTAATAAAATAATAATGTTATATTTATATAATATAATAAAGTAGTAACTAGTTTATAGTTTAACTTAAAAACTTATTATTATAATTTTAATAC